>QZGG01001257.1:0-72509 GCA_006409495.1 Sedum album | reverse complement strand
AGTGCAAAGAGGCTCGAATCTTATAAATATATTCGAAAGGAGGAAACCAAGGAACTGTTACATATATTGTACAAGCTTAAAAACAAAGAAGTGGTCATCAAAGATCCACTTTCAATCTTGAGCTTGCACGTGATTAGCCGGATGGTTCTCGGGAAAAAGTACACCAAGTCAGAAAATGCGACTAGTTCCCCTGATAGTGAGTTTACAAAAATGACAGATGAGCTCTTTTACTTGAATGGGGTTATGAACATAGGTGACTCTATTCCTTGGCTTAATTTTCTTGACTTGCAAGGATATATGAAGAGGATGAAAACTTTAAGCACTACTACAGATCATCTTTATAACAACGCTTTTTTTTGCACTTTAATAGCGCTTCTTGAAGCGCTGTTAAAACGAGTGCTGTTGTATATAAATGAGATATTACAGCGTTTTTTTCTAAAAAGCGTTGTTGTTTATATACGTTTTTAACGGCGCTTAAAAATAAATAAGCGCTGTTATGTATATATAGATTATCAACAGCGTTTATCAACAAAAGCGCTGTCAAATATAAGAGACTTACAACATCGCTTACATGAAAAGCGCTGTTAAAAACTTTCACTCACAACCACGCGTAAAACCAAAAACGAGGTTGTTTAGTTAACATATTACACAACGTTTTTATTTAAGCGCTGTAAAATAATAATTATTTTAAATAATTAGAAAATTAAAATAATTCGAATATTAAATATTACAGCGTTTAAGAAAAAACGCTGTAAAAATGGTAACCATACAACAGCGATTGTACAATGAAAGCGTTGCTGTATGTTTACAATTTTTACAGCATTTTTTGTATTTAAGCGCTGTAAAAGTTTGATTATTTTAAAATAATTAAATCGATATTTTAATGAATTTTTTAATTTTACAGCGTTCAAAATAAAAGCTCTGTTAAATATAAGATTTTAAATCAAATTTTAATAAAGCGCAGTAAGATTTATTATATTTACGGAGATTTGAGAAGACAGTTTTGGAAAGTTAATAATATTTATAACCGCTTTAAAGGGAATCAGTTTTGATTATAAATTCTCTTTATTTTTATTTAAATCATAATTTTACAATGAAATTGAAATCGATTTTAACATTCGATTTTTACAAACATTAGCAAATAAAAAATTATGGACCAAAACCATGGCCTTTGTGCTGAATTTGTCTCATTGCTCGTCTGAATTTGCCTCATTGCTCGTCTTGAATTTGTCTCATCGTTCTCGACATGTATCATACAATTTGACAAATCTACAAAAATATATTAAGAATAGAATAGAGTTAATATCAAACAAAGAACAAAAAGCTTAACGAAAAATATAAAACACAAAAGTGTAACAAATAGGTGTTTATCCTTACTTGAAACGGGAAGTTTATGCATAACAAAGACATTTGGACTGAAAATTATAACATCCGACATGAACAATAGTAAGTTTGAAGAAAATTTCAATGTAAATTTTTGCATATTTGGATATATATAGAAAGATTGTAGCGGGAAGTTTGTGCGGGTGACTGAAAATTCTGAATTTTAATATTGAATATGGACTGTTAGATTCATTTAAGCAACGATTGGGATTAAATCTGCGCGAAACCGTATCGACCAATCAGGTAATTTAAATATTCAACAGCGCTTAAATATAAAAACGCTAAAATATAAATAATTATTTTTTATTTAAGGAAATCGAATTACTGAGATTTTTTACAGCGCTTATAAAATTAAGCGCTGTGGTATGTTATTTACAACAGCGCTTTTACGTTATAAGCGCTGTATATAAATAGTTGTTATTTGTTTTGTTTTTTCTTCAGAATTCATTGATTATTAAAACAAATTTAGTTGAAAGTTTGATAATGAAGCTTATAACTCATTTACTTCAAAAAAAATCATTTGCATTTCTGTTGTGTTTTTATTAATGAAAAGTATAGTTGATCAAAATGTACAATGTTCAACCTATTGCTTAGTAGAGAGACACAGTACAAATTTTCAAATGGCAATGATTTCAAATGCTTATTTATGTTCTCATGATATTTTAATAAATAGAATGTTAATAATTCAGTTTTTAAATTCTTAACTTAACAACAACCTTAAAAATATATTACCTGATTTTTAAAACTTGAAAATAATAAAAAGATATCTTTTACAGCGCTTTTACAAGGAATAAGCGCTGTAATAGATAAATTACAGTGTTTATTTTATTTTAAACGCTGTAAAACAAATTATTTTATTATTATTTTAAATATTATTACAGCGTTTATTCTTTTAAACGCTGTTATAATTAGGGTTTGAATTGAGGGTTCGGAGTTCAGGGTTTAGAACCCTAATTACAACAGCGCTTCCTTAAATTAAACGCTGTTATAAATAATTTATATACATGATATTAGACATGATATATACAAATCGCTTCTTTTTTTAAAGCGCATTAATAAGTTAAAAAACAGAGCAGTATTTTTATTATATATGTTTCAAAAATTTAAATAAACTCTGCAGTACACACTTTCATTATTGATAAATTACTCAAATAACAATAAACAGAAGCTCTATTAAAACATCATCTAATAATTTTGAATCTTCACAATCCATATTATCTCGAATACCTGCATGAAAAAATTAAACATAAGGACAATATACACGATAAAAAAATTTAAATAATTAAAATATTAAAAAGTAAGAATTTTCAACACATTAATTACCTGCTTAATTCCAAATCATAAAAAAAAGTTTGATTACATCATCCCTTTATATAGCGTGCTCATCACTAAAATCCTGTGTGAAAAACACCAAGCAAATAAGTAAATGATATATAAATCTAAACACAACTTCACAAATATATTAATGTTTTGAAAAATATTCAGAATTCTTACATTGTTTTTCAATCCATATGCCCTCTGTTGAAATTCACCAACGTCTTCGAAATTGTTTGGAATGGTGCTACAAACCGCTGCACTATCTTCAGAGTAATCATTTGTATCCATACCATCTTCGAAGAAAATATGTTGTTTTCCATGAACGACAATATATTTATGTTCATTTGTGGGATCCTTGACGTAAAATACTTGTTTAGCTTGCTCAGCCATGATGAAAGGCTCGTCTTTGTATCCTTCTCTACGAAAGTCAACAAATGTCATGCCGAATTCATCAATACGAACATTCGAACTATGCACCCATTTGCACTTGAAAACAGGTATCCGAACTTCTACGTAGTCTATTTCCCATATGTCTTCAATAACACCATAATAATTCACACCGGCATTTACAGGGTTCTTATCTTTGGCACTAGACACATGAATTGTATCAGCAACAATTGTCACGCCACTATTCTGAACTGAACTTCTTTCATCCTGATCTTTTGTGTAAAAAGAATAACCATTTAAATCATACCCTCTATAAGAATGAACGGCGCAACTAGGCCCAACACCAAGAGACTTCACAAAATCAGGCACATTTGAACTTAAAACGTCGTCTTTCAACCAAGAAGCAAACTCTTCTGAATGCTTTTTTTGGATCAACTTTTCAGATTTTCCCTGATTAGATGACCTTATCAATTGCAAATGACGTTCTACAAAGGGCTCGATCTCATCAACCTGCCGCAACACGTAGAAATGGGCGTCATGCAACTCTGATCGAGGAACAACTTTAACTTGAAATCCAATTGTTCCTTTCCCCTGAAGACGATCAAAGTGTCGCGGCTTTGGAATCCCAATAGCTCAATATTTCCCAAATAATGTGAGCAAAACTCAATTGCTTCCTCGGCAATGTATCCTTCAACCATAGAACCTTCAGGTCGATGTCTATTTCTCACATAACCTTTTAAGGTCTTCATGTACCTTTCGAAAGGATACATCCATCTCATATGGACCGGTCCAAGAAATTTTATCTCCCGTACTAAATGAATAGTCAAATGAACCATAATGTCAAAAAACGAGGGAGGAAAATACATCTCAAGCTGACAGATAGTAACAACAATTTGATTTTGGAGTTCGTCTAAGTCAAGCGGGTCAACTGTCTTAGAACACAAAGAGCTGAAAACAACACACAATCGGGTAATAGCAGATCTCACGTTCTCAGGCAATATCCCACGAATTGCGATAGGCAATAGCTGTTGCATCAATGTATGACAATCATGAGATTTTAAACCAACAAGACGCATGTCTTTCATGGAAACCAGACTTGAAATATTTGACGAGAAACCCGAAGGAACTTTAACACCCTTCAAACTGGAACAAAAACTAATTTTTTCAGTTTTAGATAAAGTCGTACACGCAGGTGGTAGATAGGTTCTTTGTCCTCTTTGTTCGGGAGCTAACTCCTTACGAATGTTCATTTCAAGCATGTCCAATCTAGCCTTCACACCGTCCTTTTTTCCGAATAGAACTATCACAAATATTTTTCTCCACATGCATAACGTCAATACAATGTCTAACAGTAAGGGTATACCATATGGGAGATCAAAAAATATAGATTTCAAAAAACAGTATTACGTCCTCGTTTTCCCAAAACATTAGGAACTTCCCAAATAGTATCAAGTATTTCCTTGCCAGAAGCTGATTTCGGTTCATTTTCAAACTCAACTTTCCCATTAAACGAAGCTTTCTTTCGACGGTAGGAATGATTGGTCGGAAGGAAACGTTGTGTCCCATGTATACAATCTTGCGACAGTTTTTAAGATGTTGAGAATGTGTATTCTCTCCACATATTGGGCATGCTTTGTATCCTTTGATCTTATACCCGGACAAGTTACCGTATGCAGGAAAATCATTGACTGTGCAAAATAACATCGCTCGCATATCAAAAAACTCGTCTCTAGATACATCATAAGTAGGGACACCCTTGTCCCACAAAAGAATTAGATCATCTATCAATGGCTGTAAATAAACATCAATGTTATTCCCCGGCTGCCGAGGCCCAGAAATCAATAATGAGAGCATCATATATCTGCGTTTCATGCACAACCAAGGTGGAAGATTATAAATAACCAATATGACGGCCATGTACTATGCTGACTACTAAGATTTCCAAACGGATTCACTCCATCAGTGCACAAACCTAAACGCAAGTTTCTTGGATCGCCTCCAAATTCAGGAAATGTTTCGTCAAAAGTCTTCCACTGAACTGAATCAGCCGGGTGACGCATCATATAATCCTCAACACGCTTTTCAGCATGCCATCGCAAATTAGTAGCGTCGTCTGAGATTGAGAAGAGCCGCTGAAATCTAGGAATTGGAGGTAAATACCACAACACTTTAGACGGTGCGCCTTTTGAACTGATACTGGGAGCTTTGTTCGGTTTATATCTTGAAGAGTTACAAACTGGACATTCAGTTAGATCTTTATACCGACCTCGAAACAAAATACAATCGTTTGGACATGCATGAATTTTTGTATTCGATTCCCATAGGACACATTACCCTCTTCGCGTCATAAGTACGAGTAGGTAATGTGTTCGGATCAGGAAGCATTTCTGAGACCAATGTTAATAACTCTGTAAAACTCTTATCACTCCATCCATTCTTTGCTTTCAGATTAAACAACTTTAACACTGCTGAAAGTTTGGTAAATTTTGTGCAACCATCGTATAAAGGCGTCTCAGAATCAGATTTAAGTTTTTCAATGACAGAAGACCTGACATTCATCTCTTTCTCAATGTTATTCACCATTCCAATTAAATCGTCATCCTCCCAATCCATATTTTTATTAAATTAATATTTTACACTTACTTTTCAATTAATCGCCGAACATCCGATCGAACCATTCCAGCCATCGGATCTAGCCAATATACAAGATTTTGTCTTGGAAAGAGGACACACAACATCCAATGACTCCTTCAAAAACAGGATGAAAAACAATGTTAGGTTAAATTTTTAGAGTATCTAAAAACTATCAAATACAAAATTTAGTTGAATACTTACTCTTGTGGATCACACTATGGTAGAAAATAGCAAAAGATGGATGAGTTATCAAGCATTGTCAACCGAGACGTCAAAATCGAAACTCTTGTGGTAATGTTTCGAATGCTTGTCGTGGACGATGGTCTAATAAATCCAAATTTGAATCCGAATCGTCCAAACTCAAGGAGAAGATAACTGCAAACGATTTTAATTAAAAATTATATTGAATTTCAAATTAATTTCAGATAATAGTGCATGATGAATTAAATCTATACCTCATATATAATTCAAGGGCCGTATCTCCAATCTTTTGCAACTGTAAAACTTCAACAATATCATCCTTATACAAGTGAGCCCATACATCATCACCAAGACTTCACTTGGTATAAAGATTGATAGTGGGATTTCTTGCTGATTTGCACGATGGTAAAGCATTTGACAATGTGTTTCCAAGTGTGCAAACTTAGGCTCATTGATACTTGATTGCATAAATCCAAATTTATAATCATTGTATGCCTGAAAACAAAATATGACAATTGTAAATTAAGGTTTAAAGATAAAATTTACATTAATAAAGATAAATGAAGTATAATATATTCACGTACCTTCCTGTTAATTTCAACAAGCGACTTAGGCCACGGCACAACTACATTTACCGCATCTCTAACAATGTTCAATTGCGGCAATGGATGCAGGATCGGCTGATCAGGGTCGATTGCATAATGCAATTCATGATCATCAATGAGGCTGTACTGCACGATTCTCCCAGGCAAAACAAGACCATATGCAACCATCGTCGAGAGCCATCATCAATGAAGAACGCACATTTTAAACCCGTCTACATCAAGTAAATAAAAGTAAATATCAGTTATCAAAATGTTGTATTTTATCTAATTTAATAAGTTTAATATACCTCAGGGATTGTTGAGAAAATATCATCTTCAGGCGATGAGATGTGCTGCTGAGATGAGCTAATATCGACTCCCCTAGGTTGTTGCATGACATTTGTGCTACCTTGTGTAAAAGTCGAACATTTGGGAAATACTTTTTTCAGCCCACCGCCATCCCGACCCCTCGAGTACGTCTTGGATACTCAGGTTTTCCAATCGCCTTAGTAAGTATATCATTCCGCCCCTGTAAAATGAAATGTCCAGTAGATGCCTCCTCCTCTGCCTCAGTCTACGGAAAGATAAATAAATATTATTACAAGAAATATCCTTCTAAAATATAAACCATGTAATTAAATATACTAAAGAAGACTTACAATTTTTGCAGCAATAGTTTCTGCTGTCTCGTTCACATAACCACCAGTTTTTGTTTGATGGGCTTTATTCCATACTTCGTACCTCTCATCTGTAATGCTCCCTACATCACAGTCATCGCACAATCCAGTAGCCTGAAGCACATCATATTTCTCCTTTATCAGGAGTTCTTCAGCACGCCTATATCCGCCTCGAGAAGTAGCATGATGATACTTGTTGAGGCGTGCTCTTTCGGCAGCTCTCAAGCCCTCCTCAAATTCTTCGCTTCTCCTCACAGCCACAAACTCGGCCCACTGATCCGGAGTAATGAATTGATAAACAAAAGTGGGATCCTCTTCGTTCTTCCTACCCTTGATGTAATCTTTGGTAAGGGTTGTCTTGAAATTTTTCCATGAGATTCCCGCTTGTCTTAGCTCTTGAGTCTTGTGAGCATCCGACACATTGAATTTTGCCTGTAAAAACAAGTAAAAAGAACAAATCATTTCAAACATACTGCATATATAGTATCAAAACATAAATTGATATGTAAAATAACATTAATACAAGAATCACTTCAAACATAAAATATAAAAGAATAAAAATAACATTTTTTACTACCTTCATATCGCTCCACACGAGGTTTTCAACTCTGCAGGCACATGCTTCCAATTGAGATAAGTAATTGGAACATGTGTTCTTGCAGCCAAACATAGTGCACTTCACCAAATTGATTTATTCGGACCCGTTGGATGTCCTTCATCGGTAAACTCGATAGTGGATAGAGTATTAGAGGTACTTCTCTCCTTACAAATCTGGTCAAATATGTCGGCCCCCTCCTACCTCTCTTAGCGGGCGCAGAACACTCTCTCGCGTTATCACCACTATCACTTGTGATTTGCAAATTGCCATTTCTACATATTTAACAAAATTATTCGTGATCAAACACAAAACCAAAATGTACAAGTAGATTAATACAACAGAAAACAAATTACACAAACAAAAAATTAGGTTTTAGAATTAGGAGTACCATATCGGAACTTTAAACGAAACCCTTGAAGTGAACGGAGCTAAGTCAGAAAGCTGAGCGAGAAAAAAAACTTTGAAACAGAGCTAAGTCGGAAATTGCAGAGCAAAGCTTGACGGAAGAGAATGACGGCCGGTAAAATCGGATAAGCGGGATCTGAGAATGAGTAAAACTTTGAAGTCGAAAATTACTAGGGTTAAAACTAACTTATAACAGCGCTTTTTAGTTTAGGCGATGTGGTAAACTTATATATCACAGCGCTCTTAAAAGTTCCAATTAAGACAGCGTTTCTTAAAAAAACGCTGTAAAAAATAAATAACAGCGCTTTTTATATAAGCACTGTGTTAATATGATATTTTAACAGCGCTCTTCTAAATAAGCGTTGTGAAATGTGTTATTTAAGACAGCGCTTAATAATAAAAGCGTTGTTATTTATTTTTTACAACGTTTTTTTAAGAAACGCTGTCTTAATTGGAACTCCACCCTGTTGCACCATTGCTAGTCCCAAGAGTGGCTAGGGAAGATTGCAAAATCAATGGATATGACATTCCGAAAGGGACAAGGACTTTAGTCAATTCATGGGCTATTAGCCGTGATCCGTCGATATGGAAAAATCCAAATGAGTTCTATCCTGATAGATTCATTGGGAAAAATATTGATATTAAGGGACGTGATTTTGAGCTATTGCCATTTGGATCAGGAAGGAGAATGTGCCCTGGATGCACTTTAGGACTCAAAATCATTGAGTCAGGTGACGAGGACGTCATTGAGTGCTGCAAATTTGTCCCGACTCTCGTACTAGTATAATGTTGGCAAGCTGGGGTCGAATCCACAAGGAACGGTGAGAAGTCGTCTTTCGACCTACAACTAAGATTGGGGTTTGTGAGTTAAACAATTAAAAGACAGAAAACAGGAGCGTGAGTATACTACTGGCGCACAGAATTAATACGAGTGTATGAGATGAGCTCAGCTTACACTTGTCACTATGAACTTCTATGTTTATCACTGGTTTTTCTAACGATCTATGACAGATTGTCCACGCAAGTTAAGGTCCGGTAAAGGCTTAATAACTTACACATATATTCAGGTAAAGGTTTATATGATATTACTACCCAACCTAGTCTAATTAATCACGAATCCGGTAAAGGTAGTGATTAACTATTCTAGTGCTACTCCTATCATTCACTGTAACGTACCTCTGATAGTTTAACGTTAGATAATAGAGTCTATAATTAGGTATGCGGGTAAAGGCTTCGCCTAACTATCTAAACTAGTCATCATGCAAGTTTGCTCGAAGTAATAATACTAAACAGGTCATGCATTAAGAACAAAACCTCAAAACATATAATTCATAGATCAAAGTCTAAACTGAATTCAGAAAGTTAGCTAGACATGCTGAACATATTCATCTCAAAATTCATATGAAAACAACAAGTAGAAATTCTATAGCATGGTGCGCGCGTCGTCAGTGCGCGTAACAGTCTTGCGCCGGCAGTTTTCCGATCTGCCCTCTAATCCGCTCTGAGCTCCTCTTCTACGCAAATATGTACATGTCTGGAGTCTTCTGGTAGCTGCATATTTATACTCTTGCCTCCTAGGGTTTCTACGAATATTTAGGCAAGAGAATATATCTTTATCTCTAAAACTCCAGACTTAGAAATATTCTTTGCGCGTAATGACGTCATCGCTCCGGATATGTCGCTGATTGCTGACGTCATTATTTTGCTCTGCTCTGCGCGACTAAGACTGGAGCGTCATACTGTTCGCGCGCTAGTTAATTTTGGTTTCTTGTCAACTTTGTTGTCTTTTGTTTCGAGATTCAGCCTTCTTGTTGCACTTTTGTTCTAACTCTTCTTTTAAACCTGAGCTACAAAAACTACACCAAAAGCGTAATCTTATACTAAAATATGTTAGAATCTAAGCAGTGTAACGGACTTAAAACAGCATACAAAAGTGTTTATCATCAGGTTTGGCAAATTTGTTACACGGTTTCAAATGGAATTGCCTGGAAATTTGAGCCCTGATGATCTAAATATGGAAGAAATATTTGGGCTTTCAGTGCCTAAGAAAATTCCACTGAAGGTCGTTACCGAGCAAAGCTTGCAGAACATCTCTACCAACTCTAATAATGACATTGTTAATGTCATCGAAATAATAAGAATCAAATAAGAGCTCCGCTGGATGGACCGGTCCTATATGTATACCAAGGATTAAAAAAACAAAGTCGTCTTGTTGTTTACTGTATTATGTAAGGTAAAGGAAAGATCAGGTATAAAGTGTTAGTTTTGGTATAAATATAAAACTATGTCAACCGTAGATTGATTTCAATCCTTAAAATATTATCTCCTTAAAATTCTCAAACTAATTAAATAAGTTACGTTTTTCCCAAATCAAATTTTGATTTCATTCTATTTTAAATTTATAGTCGACATATATTCAAACGTAAGAAGCAATAACGATTCATGTGATAATGATTCGTGTAATCCATCGAGCTATATGGTTCAAGAACCATACATTATACTTTTTTTGAACCATACATATATCGAGTAAGTTATATACTGATTAACATCCAATTTGGTATGGTTCAAAATATCGAACTATATGGTTCAAGAACCATATATTACATTTTTTGAACCATACATATATCGTAAGTTATACACTGATTAACATCCAACTTGATATGATTCAAAATATCGAACTATATGGTTCAAGCACCATATAACACAATTTTTTGGACCAAACATATAGCGAGTAATTTATACACTGGTAATCATCAAACATGAATTATTTTATTCCAAACATGTGCTTTGAATTATATGAAAATTTGAGAGTTAATCGTGAAACAAACTTGATATGGTTCAAAATATTGAACTAGATGGTTCGTAAACCATATATTTCAATTTTCTGGACCATATATATATCGATTAAGTTAATTTTCGAGATTCGATATGGTTCAGGTATTTATATTGGATGGTTCTAGAACTATAATTCGCTAATTGTTGGACCATAAAGATATCGATCAAACTTGTTCTTTGTCCTCTATTCATGTATTTGAATGTCCTAGTCCGAATCTTTCGGTATAGTTTTGTGGATCATATACAAATCGATTAAGTTAATTTTTGAGATTCGACATAGTTCAAGTATTTATATTGGATGGTTCTAGAACCATAGTTCACTAATTAATATTGATAACCGTCACTCACCAAACGCTCCGTATTTTTTGTTAATACATTATAAATTTAATCTCAACCGTTGGAATAGTCTAAATCAATGGTTGAGATAAAGTATTTACGTCTCACAAAAATTTAATGTCCTTCTAAAACTCAACCATCTACCCTTGCTATCTTTCGATTCGTGTTTTCATATATAATTGTTTCATTAAGTTATAAAAATAAGTTCAACAAGCAGCATTACTGGTTTGACGAATCTATACCAATTTATCAATTAAATTACATATATGTTGTATTTATATATCCATAAATATCAAATGTCGTATGATCAATCCTTGCACCATTTTTATATGGGGAAATTGCAGTAAACCACCATTATACCCCTTTTAATATATTTATTTGTCGCAGTTGCGTTCGCACTCTAAACACGTACGCACATTCAAAAAAGATTAAATATAGGGTTCAGTTGACCTTTTCAAACCCTATTAATTAGCTTGTTAATTTAGCTTCCGTCCCTATTAAAGTAAAAGTTTGAACCCCACAAAATCAACTTAAGGTAATTATAATTTCATAAAAATTACAAATTTCTTATATTTAAATATTGTTACAATACCAATTGCTTATATTTATTCTTTAAAAATATTTATTTGAAGTTTATTATAAAATATTTATAAAAAAAAATATGTTGACCCCTTGAATTTAACTTTTGGCTCCGCCATGACTTCCAAGAGTTACATTACCCACGGAAACCATAATCAAAAACAAGTCTAATGATTTGAGGATGCGAGGAATCTGCTAGACCAACTTTTTCTCCAGTTTCGCAAACATCCTTGTCCACTTGATCTCTGTACTCTCCATAGTTAAACAATCAAATAAATTTTGGGATGATTGCTCTCATCGACTATCATCGTCTCCCTCTTTGGGCACATAAAATAGGCAGTGGAGTGTCGCTCGACTTGCTGGTTAGTCACCACCTTGTGTCTTACACTCTTGTACACGTGGATTAAAATTTGATTTTTTGATTGATGAGATGGTTTGACTGAATATGATAAAATGTGTCCTCCAAAGATATGGAGTGTTTAGGAGTTAACAATTAGAAAATCAAATAAAACATCTAGTGAACGCCTGCATCGTCTAATGTGGTGTGCAATATAAGAAAATGGACTAGGTGGACGTCTCTCATCCCTCGCGCATATTGCTGATGTTCTTCTAGAGTGCCATGATAATCATCATGAGTCACTTGTGAATGCAGCCCAACATCATGCCATGGATTGAACTGAGATACAATTGGCTCCTCGATGTGTGCATCTGTCCAAATTACCATGAGTCACTTGTGAATGTAACTAAAAGTTTTGGAAAAAAACAAGTGAAATTCAAATGACTATTAAATATCATACTAAAATTACCTCCTATGTTAGGATTGGGATAGAGTCAACATTATCTCCCAGCTCATGTAGAAAATCTAATTCGCGCAGCTCATCGATGAGGATATGAAAGGTCTTTGCATTCTTTGCCTCTAGTATGGGAGTCATGTTTGACAAGAAATAAATTTCTGCAACTTCTCTTGTCGTCCTCACCGGTGCGCGTGTCTAAATGTGGAATGAAAATATAAGATTGACGCGTGCAATTTAGATAGGTAGATATTCCAACACGCAACTCAAAAGAATTTATAGAACTAGGGGTGACCTAGTGTCGAACCCAAAGGAACAGTGGAGTCAAGTTATATTTCAAACTCGATTACTAGCTTTTAATCCTCTACACTCGATTACTAGTTTTCAATTTAGTTCTTAAGTGTTTTATTTATTTCAAAGGCAATATTATTTATTCAAAAGGCAAAATTTAAAAGAAAAGGTTTTGTTATCAAACTATGGCAAGGATTTGTTATCAAATATTAAAAACTATGACAAGGATGAGAATCCTCCACTAATACTTATGGTTTCACTCGAACAAGATATAAATCCTCACTCTCGAATGTTGGATTTATATTATAGTTATGAATTTCCTTCTTGATGACAATTTAATCTAGAATGTATAGTTATATGATAATATAAATCCTCACTTCCGAATGTTGGATTTATATTATAGAATTTAGACTGAGTAGCATTAGCATACGAATCCTCACTTCCGAATGTTGGATTCGCACGTAAACATCTACTCGACTAGCTTCAT
The DNA here is from genome assembly GCA_006409495.1 of Sedum album. NCBI lineage: Eukaryota > Viridiplantae > Streptophyta > Magnoliopsida > Saxifragales > Crassulaceae > Sedum > Sedum album. Next base: position 59,004 of record QZGG01001257.1, on the reverse strand, counting down.
TCCTTCCGGTGTTTTCACTAATCTGTCCAAATACGCTTATTAATACATTCATGCACCAAATATACTCGCTGCTTCCGCTTTGCTAATATACTTGATCTAATGGTTGTATTGATTCCAAAATATTCTAAGTTCACCTCCGGTCCTTCCCTAGATAATACTACTCCGACCTACTCTTCTAGATGTTTTGTCAGGACACCTAATTTATGAAGATAAAGCTCGGGTATGATTCAACACACATAAAAGTCATACAAGAATTGATTCATATAAATTTAAATAATCATGTTCTAGTTAATCATAAGCACTAGAGATTCATCAAATCCCCATCATAAGGAAACTACTCACTCATCTCGAGTGAGAATGCAAACATGTTCAAATGATTGTAAGTAAAACGATTGTAAATAAAACAAGAGTAAAGTTTAGAAATTCTCAGTGATTGATGATCCACGGTCGAGCTCCAATGCTGCTGCTATTCTCCTCGTTATCTCGAGTACAAAATCTGGTTTTATAATTCAAACGGTCTCCGAACTCTCTCGGGTATATCTTCTTCTTCACTTGGTTTACTCGACTAGACTCAATCACTTTATTAGGGGGGTTTCAGCCCCTTTAGGTAGCTCGGGCAGCAGCAGCCAACTTTCTTTGAGTGTCTTGTGATGCTTATATAGTGAAGTTCAATCAAAGGGTCGAGTGAATGAAAGGTCTTGCCTTAACTTCTATCATAAATGGCCGAGTAAATGGGAAGTCTTCCTTATCCACTTGTGTTAAATGATCGAGTAAGTGGAAGGTCTTCCTTATCTTCTTGTATTAAATCACTCGAGTTAATGAAGATAATCCATACGAAGGGTCTTGGTCACGTGATAACTTGCTCGAGCAGTGCATTTACTCGGTCGAGTAACTTGGTCGAGTAACTTGTTTTAGCTCGGGTCAGGTACTTTAGTGCACTCGGTCTAAGAATTGCAGAAATGATCCAAATTATGTGTGATTTAGGCCGAATTCACGTGCTTTTCCTCATATTTCCATTTACGCTCCTTCGTAAGGCTGGAATCGTGCTTTTGACCTGAAACATCAATCAAAGTATCAAAAGTAATATATTTTACGTTATAATCATAGGAAATAAGCATAAAAGTAGGGGCTTAAAATAGACATTTCTAACACTGATCAAAGATAAAATAAATAATTATATGATGTTAATTGAGAAATTAGTATGACTTACACTGCAATTTATCTCGTGAGCGGTGAGTTTCCAGTGATGAGAGACCTCATGTCTACTGGGGCAATTCTTCCTAGTAATCATCTGGAACCACTCATGATAACCCTCCGGGAAACCGCCATCGCCAAAATCTGGTTCATTGAACACCACGCGTTGAGGTCTGTTTTCCCAAAGAGATATGTGCTCTCTCATTTCTATTGCCCATTTCTTTCTTATTTTCTTCTTACACTGATGCATTGGATGACCAGGTGCCTCTAAACTCAGCTCCAATAACCAGGTACCTCTAACTTAACTCCAATAACCCTTGATTTTGTACTCGCTAGATATCGGTACACATAGGGCACCCAACATGAAGTCTCTCCAAACTCCATAACTGTAGTAATAGCAGACATCCACAAATTTGCCTCTTACTCATGATAAAACTCACATGTATGACCAGGTGCCTTTGAACTCAGCTCCAATAACCCTTGATTTTGTACCCACTGGATATCAGTATTCATAGGCGTCCAACGTGAAGTCTCTCCAAACTACATAATTGTACTAATAGCAGACATCCACAAATCTGCCTCTTACCAGTGAGGCATGAAGAACATAATGACGATATAATTGGGCAAGAACAGCCGAACCCCAACTATATTGTCGACATCTATAGAGATCATCTAACAGCGGAAGATATATCAATGAAACCCTATCTCCTGACATATCTGGCATCAATGTCGATCCAAGCATCAGTAAAATGTACCACCAGGCGTACCTCATCATCGTCTCGTGACTGACATCTGGGGGATATGCTGCATGTGGCTTCTAAACCACGCTCTCTTCGCCTAGATTTCGGATCCTAATTAGGGATCTCACCGCAACAAACGAATGCATACTCCATGTCAGTACTCAGCCCCCAACTCAAATCTAGTGACAACCTGTTCATCCAACGGCAAAGCGTTGATAAGACCCACATCCTGTAAAGTCACGTTCATCTCTCCGACTGCAAAATGGAATGTGTGCGTCTCAAGCCGCCATTTCTCAACTAAAGCAAAAACCAAAGACCAGTCTAACTCTATGTTCTGAATTTGTGACCATGGGAAAAATCCAGCTCTGACAACAAGTAAAATCAACTGTTAATCTAAAATGCACATCCTCCTACACTTCAACTCTAAGTTCCGTGCATATGCGTATGGAAATCGTAAAATATGTTAAAAAATTAAGTAATGTTTACATATAAATTAAATGAATGAAAATTAAACTCTAAATTAACGAATTGAAATTTACCGGATCATTCCACACTTTCTCACTATGATGTTGCTGACTGAGTACGCTCTCGTCGACCGGTCCTGGTTCAACGATATCAACGGGATCCATCATGTACGCCCTCTAACTGGAGCTCGACATCCGGTCCTCTCTACGTGAACGATGACTTTCAGAACTCATATCTGATATTCAAGTCGTATACAAACGTCAATATAGACAAAATAAAGCAATCAATTATACAAATAGCACGAACATGAACAATTAACATATGTCAACACAAAATTCAACTCAATTAACATAAAAATCAAATATTCAAGCGCAAATTCGTTGAAATACATCAAAATTCAACCCAATTAACATCACAAAGCGTACAATTACATAAAATTTTGCCTCCTAGGAACCACCAACCGTTAACATAGTTAACTTTTCCGTTAAAAGCGAGTATGCGTGTGATTCACGCGCTTTAATGAGTGGTTTGTTGATAAAAAGAAAATTTTATAAGTGCTTCAAATAAATCTAAAATAAATAAAACAGTTTGAAACACATAACAACCATACTAATTTTGACATTATGAATAATAATCTTGCGCAGTAAGATTCTTTGTACGTGTTGAGTTGAAAATTTTCTGGACATATGTCAACCCACATGTACTTCGATACGCAGCGTTTTTTGTTTTCTAATGAATACGTTGTTTAAAACAACGGGAACAATTTTTTTTAATATTGATCCCGCCTTTTGTAACTGCAGGTTCCCACTGAATCGGATTCATTGTTTAAAATTTGTTGGACTTCTAATTACCATTGCATAAAATTTGTTTTAAATTATCTGAATAATTAGATGGATCGATTGAATGTGATAAAGTGTGATTTCTATTAAGTTTGAGTGTTTAAGAGTTTACATTGATAAAATCTAATAAAACATCTATCATTGACTAGGAGGTGGCCGTCTTTCTCTCATTCCTCGCTCATATTGTAAGACGGAAGGACTTAATCTCAGTCGTTTATTTTAATAATTCGACGGTTAAGAATAAAGTTTGTTTTTATTAAATGGGCGGTTGGATTTGCAAAAAACCCTAACGGTTGAGTTTGGCGGTTTTATTTAAGATTAAATCTCATTCGTTAGATTATTAGTAATCAATCGTGTCTCACAATCTTACTTAAATTTAAATTTCCTTCTTGAACTTTATTCTTATACGATATACTGAAACCAAGTTATAATAACGTACTAATCAAAACCAACGACAGTCAATGTTATGTAATATATGAGAAGAGCTCCAATTTATCGTTATCCTTAAATTGTAAAGATCACATTTAAATTGTTCATCCTATTTAATAATCCATCCATTGGGTGACACGTGTATACCTTTTAAATTAGTGAATAATACTAAATGCAAGGATTATTGGTTGTCACGTGACATCAAATTAATAAAATAGTATATTAGATAATTAATTGAGATGTGATCTTACTAATAAATTAGGAGCGTAGATGTACATTATTGCTCATCTTATGATATAATGTTAGTAAAGAAAATAGATGAAACTCAAAATTTCATGATCTCTGTGAGCCCCTCAACCTTTAACGGATGGTAGCCAACAGAGCGGTGCTCTGTTGGTTGAGGGACCTAACAAAAGAACCTCAGGGCCAGTGTTCGAATTATGGCCTCACCAATTTTCTTCAGGTTTTTTGGGGCTTTATTCCTCCCGTCTGCGCGCGTAGAGGCTGTTTATTCTTCTCGCCTGTGCGTGGAAGCTGTTGATTTGATGCTATATGGATGGTCATTGCTTGGATATTGATGGATGATTGAAGTTCATTGGTGGTAGTGTCTAGTTGGCTTGTGCGTTCAAAGTATTAGTTGTACTAGATGAATATGTAATGTCTTGTACTCAATTGTAAACCCACCCATTAAAAAAAGGATTGTAGATTCGTCTCCAATTACTTTACAAATTTTCAATCTGATCCAATCTTGACCAGAGATCTGACATTCACCTGTTGACCTGTTCAATTCAAACTATGAAAATTAAGGTTTTGACCTCACGGCGATCTGCGTCGTCAAAAGCTCCAACCTTTCCGGGAAAATCCTCCGATTTTCTCACCCACAAATCTCCGCAATGCCCTCTTCCATACCCCCAAATCCTCCGCCTTCAATCTCCCTTTTCCCATCCGTAAACCCCCTTGAAAAAACCTTCCTTTTCCACCAAATCTCCGTCCTAATCCTCACCTTCGTCGCCTACGCATCCTTCCACGCATCCCGGAAGCCACCCAGTATCGTCAAGAGCGTCCTCGGTCCAGAAATCCACTCCAATTCCACTGATGATGGTTGGCCCCCTTTCAACGGCCCGCAAGGGCCACATCGGCTCGGCGAGCTTGATCTCGCGTTTCTGGCGTCGTACTCTGTTGGTATGTACTTCGCTGGACATTTAGGGGATCGGATTGATTTGAGGCTATTTCTGAGTTTTGGGATGGTGAGTAGTGGTGTGTTGACTGTGATCTTTGGATTAGGGTTTTGGTTTGATGTTCATAAATTAGGTTTTTTTATGGGAGTACAAATTGTTTGTGGTCTGGTTCAGTCGATTGGATGGCCTTGTGTGGTGGCTGTGGTTGGAAATTGGTTCGGGAAGTCAAAGAGGGGGTTGATAATGGGAGTGTGGAGCTCACATGCATCTGTTGGGAACATTTTGGGATCAGTCATAGCATCTTCGGTTTTGGAATTTGGTTGGGGGTGGTCATTTGTTGTGCCGGGAATGTTAGTTATGTTAGTTGGTGGTTTTGTGTTTTGTTTTTTGGTAGTTAGTCCGGAGGCTATTGGTTTAGGTTCACAGATGAGTGAGATTGAGATGAGTGCAGATAGTATAGAAAAGGTTGTTGACAAGGTTGAGAATGAAGAAATGGGGTTGCTTGGATCAGAAACGGCTGAGGGTTTTGACGCTATTGGGTTCTTCGAGGCTTGGAGATTACCGGGGGTCGCACCATATGCATTTTGCTTGTTCTTCTCAAAACTGGTGGCTTATACATTTTTGTACTGGTTGCCATTTTACATCAGACACACAGGTAAAAGTTGCAAATGAGTTTAGAACTAATATAAACTTGAGCTTGCCTTGATGCATGTGTGCATATGATTTCTTACCCTTTCGCAGATTGAATTAGCTTGTAATCAATGTGGAATACTAATATGATTGGTTTTTTACTTCTTATATTTTCCGAAATTGCAACGATTTACCTAGCTAATTACGATCGTATGATTAAGTGGATAGGAAGAAATGCACGAAATTATATACCCTTACACAAGTTTTACTGCTGTATATCAAATTTTTTCGATCTTCAGATGATCATGATATAAACTCAGAGTTTTTTGCTCATTTTGTTTTGCATATGATCAACATTTTGAGTCGGCCAGATTTCACCTTATTCTTATATCCTCTGCTTGCAAAATGAAATTTTCCTGTAAATAGAAGTCGATCTTTTGCTGTACAATGTGAATTTATTACACCCAACCTTGACATTGAAATTGAGTTAGTGTTTTTACTTGTATAGAAATTTGAGAGGTAGTCAATACTAAATATTGCCGGAGGGAAAGTAGTTTGTCTTTGGGTTAGAATGATTTTAAAATTTATTTACACTGGTTATAATGTGTGATATTCTCTCTTATGAATTGATCCTAAAAGCACTAAAGTGACTGCAATATGAAAATTCAACTACTATTGACTAATTGTGTAAGGGCTAGTATGCAAAATCTTAAGTATATTTTCTCGTAATCAAAAAATTGAACTTCCAAAGACTTAATTTTCTCAATCAGTCTGGATTTAAGCAAAGTCATTCAAAAGGGCTCAAGAAAATTGTTCTTCTATTCTTGTCGTGATATTTTATACTGCTTTGAACCTGTGACCTCTGTTGTTTGCTGCAATTAAATTAGAGATATAATTTTGAGTTTATAATTTAGGGTTAATTAGTCGGTTAATACAATGCTTCTAACTTATGTTTTCTCAATCATTTTGTATTGTAGCTGTTGCTGGTGTGCACCTCACATAAGACGGCCGGAATCCTCTCGACAATATTCGACATCGGTGGGGTTGTCGGCGGAGTTCTAGCCGGATACATCTCAGACAAAATTGAAGCGCGGGCTGTCACTTCAATTGCCTTCTTACTACTCTCCATTCCTGCCCTCGTCGTTTATAGGATCTTTGGTAGCATGACCATGTTCATCAACATAGCACTGATGGCCCTCTCTGGCTTACTAGTCAATGGCCCGTACTCTCTTATCACAACAGCTGTTGCAACTGACTTAAGCTCCCAGAGCATAGGGAATTCCCGAGCCTTAGCTACTGTGACTGCCATCATCGATGGCACTGGCTCTGTTGGTGCTGCCCTTGGGCCACTCTTGGCTGGGTATATATCAACAGGAGGATGGAATAATGTATTTGGTATGCTTATTGCATCAGTATTTTGCGCAAGCCTGTTTCTGATACGTCTTGCCAAATCTGAGATCAAGACTAAACTTAACGAAGGAAAGTGGCAATGGTTCTCCTCCCTTGGACAATAGTCAAATTTTAAGGTATACAGACATTTTTTGTAACTAGATGTGTGCGCACAATTTATGCCGTATAAATGAATATGAATGATAACGTAGCCTAATTCTTGCTACTGACGAGAAACAATGAGCTTGCTTACAGAATATAGAATTTCATGGAATATAAATCAGCTAAGGCCAACCGCAGTTTTGATTTGCAATGAAGAGGAACACAGCCTCTCAATTTTTCTTTGGAATCCGAACAAGCAAATACTAAGCTTGAAATGAAAATTTTAGAATATTAGCTGCAGTTTTTGCTAGTCATTTTGAGCAAAGATAGACACATGAATTACATCATCAAGTGATGATGATGTGATATATGAGATGTAATATGTATTGTGCATGTTTGTCATTAAGTTCTTGTGTATTTTGTTATTTTCATGTTTTAAATATTTTCCAATTTCGTTTCAGGTTAAATATGTATCTCAAAACATATTGGATGGAATTGACCAAGTTCGAGCGAATTCCTTTTGATCGTTAGCAAAAACGAGCAAAAACGGATTTAGTCAGTAGAACTGTCAACCGACTAATTTTAGACGGGAAAATTAAAGAGGGCACTAGCTGATAAACGCTCAAAAGTGAGTTGAGCAGTGTAGGATAGAAAATGAGTCAGGTGACTCAATACGTCCTCCTCGACTCTAAAAAGTGAGTCGATCAAGGAACTTTTAGCAGGAACTTACTACGAGAACGAGTCGGCACACTCATTTCGAGCGACCCCGCTCAATCGGGCAGATTTTGTAAGTTTCTAATTTTTTAGGATTTGGATTTCTTAATTTGACCCTATAAATACCAAATCCTAGAGATTTCGATTTGGCCGCTTTCTGAGGGATTTTTTAGAATTCTTTGGAGAGTGTTGACAATAAGAAACCTTCTACACAACTTCTACTATATTTGTTCTAGTTTTACATATTTTTTCTTGTATGCGATCTTTACTTTCAAAACCTATCATATTTAGTTATGAAATCGCCTTTAGTGAGTAGTTTTACTGTAGTGGGGATCCTCACAGATTAGCTAGGTTTGATTGTAATACAAAACTCATAATAGGGATTATGAAAAACCGACATCATAATAGGGGATTTTTCACTTCACCTCCCTTTTAATGCGATATTACAATAAACCACCTTTTTTCTACTTTTGTTATCAAAGCACCACTCTTCGTTAATAGAGGTGGTGAAGAGAAAAAACGTTTATTGTGCTGGTGGTGCATTACAATAAAAATAATACTATTATATTAAAAAGATAACATATTTAACGGAATACCTGACGGGGGTTTGGTTCCGGTACAAACCTTATTTAAAATAAAAACTTAGAACCACTGTGAACCATACGATCAACAATTCAATGGATGTGATTAATGACATTATTAATATGGTAATTACTTCAACAATCAATATGAGGGGCACACTTGTCAATTCAATTTTTATAATTGATAATTAATGATTTATTGAAAGTGCATTAATTTATTTTTATAAAAAAGTGCATTACAATATTTTTGTAAAAGTGCATTAAAATATTTTTATAAAAAAGTGCATTACAATATTTTTGTAAGAGTGCATTAAAATATTTTTTCAAGTGCTTTAAAAGTTTTTAAAAAAAGTGCATATTAAAAAAATTATTACAATTTTTTAAATTTTGATGCATTTTTGAAATTTCTAGTGATGCACTTTTTACTATAATTTAAAAAAATTGATGCACTTTTAAATTATTTAGTGATGCACTTTTTATTATAATTTTAAAAAAATTGATGAACTTTTAAAGTATTTAGTGGTGCACTTTTTATATTCACTAATTTAAAAAGTTAAAAAAATTATATAAACTAATTTTTTTATGCATTTTAAAACAATCCATTTATTAACTATATTGATCTGAAATGACAAGTGTACCCTTTTATTATTAAAAATGATTAATATTTAATTAATGGGGTCATCAATCCAGACCATTTAATTCTTAGATCTTAAGGCTCACATTAGTTCTAAGTTTTCATTTTAAAATAGGTTCTCATTTGAACCTTTCCCTATCTGACGGAATAGTGTCGAGATGGTGTTTTAATAACGAGAGTAAAAAAAGATATGATTTACTGCAATATCACGTTTTTAGTAATTAGGATATTAATAAATAAAGATAGTAATAAATCCTAGGTTAACCTAATCAACGATTCATTTTATGGTAGGGAGAAGGTGATATGATTTATACAAATTTAAATTTAAGGGTGGTCATATTAATTTTTAAAAATGATGGCTTCGTTAAAATTGTCCAATTGAAAGGGTAGGTTTCGGCTAAAAAGTCGTCTGAAAATTAGACACAACAGAGTGTTTCTATGAGTTGCGTCACAAATTGGTAGAGTTTATCATAAGAGTATCTAGAACTGTAAAATATTGGGGTCAATCAGGGAGTAGCAAGCTCTGGATTTGCTTATTGATATTCAGATTAAAAATGTTGAAATATATATTTTCCGAATAGATAAATGCATTCATATTTGGATACAACAATATCTTAAATTCAAACAATTAAATATTAGTTTTTTGAATTTAAGACATCCGTGATACTTAGGTTACGTCCATTTTGAAGGAATGGAATGCATTTCGTGGGAATGGAATGGTGAATTTGGACATAGTTTCATTTTAGATTCATCCTTTCATTCCATTCTAAGTGATTCCATTCCGGCGAAGAGGACAAAGCATTAGAGAAAAAGAAGTTCATGCACACAAATAGAGGAGTGCGTCCAAATATTTAGTACGATAATTGAACAATAGTTTACAAATACATCAAATATACAAAGCTATAAGAGCGTTCAACGGGAGGTTGATCAAAAACACGACGGGAGGTTTGTATGAGTGAATCTGATGGGAGCTCGAACACCAGTTAGATATTTAAAGGAATTATTGGAACGAAGTTTGATAACAATCATGCTTCCTTTTATTGGTAAATTTGTTTCCAAAATAATGTGTCTAGACTTTCAATAAATTAACTACTTGTTGTGACTAATATGCCTGTGTCTAGACTTCGTGAAACAAATTATCTATGTGTCTCAATCACAATCAACTTCAAACTTTCAATTTCAAATATAACATAAGTTAATTCTAGTGTAGTTTTTTTCTTGCAAAAATATATTTGAATCCTGAAACGCCAAGATCAATCCTTGAAAATGGTTGTTGGATATAAAGTCAATTGGACGAGCATTGCCAATCAGTTGACTAAGTTAGAGACTTCCTTGCCTCCACAAAGTTTTAGTTTTTATCATTTTTGACCCACAATGTTACATCTCTAATATTTCAATATCTTTCCACACCACAAAACCTATACTTTAGCAGCTAATCAATTTGACCTTTTGAGCATTACCTCTCAATTTGCACATATCTCCACTATAGGGAGGGATGTTATTAACAGTTAAAAATGAAGCCACAATTACTTTCCAAAATTGCCCTTTAGCAATACCCTAATAGTTAAAGTTAAAAAATCAAACTTTTATAAAGTTGTACTTATTAAAAATAAAGAAAAATATTTTACACATATTTTATGTGCATCACTTACTAGTATTTTAATGATACGCAAAACCCTTTTTTGCGGAGGCGAGTCAGGAAACCTTTTGAGCCTCAGCGACTAGGGTGCCACATTTAGCTCCGCGAGGCTGCCAAGCCACTATCTAAACCTAACCTAGGAAAATGTCGTTAAGTCTTCCCCAGTTGCTGTTTATTCCTTGCTCATTATCAACTGCATTTATCTCGTCAAATTTAAAATTCTAATGCTACTTTAGCTAACACTTATCTAGCTGCGCAACAATATTTAAACATGGATAAGTGTGATTTGACACAAGCATGGACTTAGACTTTTGTTAATTTAGTGCTGCATCCTGTGCACACCATTCCAAGAAGTGGTGCAAGTAGACAAATTAAATTTACTGTTTCACTCACATGCTTCATTGATTCATATGAAGCTCACATTGTGGCAATGAATATGAGTGTGAAAGTCTGTGGTGTCATATGCTTGCTGATACCCATTTAAATACCTTCCACAGGTAACTTGATGCCAAAACATTACAGTACTTTACATTAACTGTCTTCTGCTACAGCTGACTTTGTAACACCCGCTCAAAAATCTCCATCTTCATCTTCTTCCTCATTGTAGTTTGTACCCATCTTTTGAAGCTCTCAGCAAGATCTTAATGGAAGTAAGAATAATAAACTTCAACTTTTTCATTGTTTTTTTATTAAGTATTCTTATGGGTTTTCATATGTTTGCAATATGTTCTTATTGAGTACTCTTTTCTTTGTTTGTTTCATTTTGATACTCAGGAATTCTACACGATAAAAGGCGGCATAATTCCACCGTTTGGGAACTGGGACTATGCAGATGAGTTGTCATATACTCACTATTTCAGTTGCGCATCACAAGCTTCTGCTGTTGCTGCTGGATATAACAGCTACTCCCCTAGTTATACTGAAGATCTGTATGCAATTCATTCTAGTCAGCCGCGACGAAACACTTTGAAAAAGGTATCATACTCATGCCCATTTCAAGAAGTTGAATTTCTTTGTTTCAACAATAAGTGTGATTGGAGAAATTTGAGTTGTAAAGCAGGGTGTGAAGGAGCATAGAAAACAAAATGATATGAAACATCAGCAAAAACAGTGTTTGAAACAACCTAGGACTAAGAATAACTGCACGCGAAGGGAAACTATATGTCAATATGCAAAACCAGTTGATGAAGATCTTTACAAAATCCCACCGGAACTTATTCGAGCATACAAAAAGGTAAAATATCTTCTGAATGTTACACACTACTGTGAGTTTTCCTAAGAATGACAATTTCTGAAATGCGGAGAGATTTATGTTATGCAGAAAAAAGTGGTGGGATTCTTTACAAGACTGATGCCCACTTGCATTAGATGAAGATCTTATTGAAATGGATGTTAAAAAATGGATGAAGGAACTGAATTACTTTTACACATCTCTTCCGGGATTTGTAAAATGTGACATTAAGGGTTTCACCCATATAAGCAGCACCCCTGACTACATTTATAGGTGCCAAATATTTGAGCTTTTAGATCTAGGCTGAAGTTTTTAGGGGGTAAGTTCTTACTCGCCGAGTTTTTTCCAGAATTTATATCTTATTCTCCGAATTTGAACTTTCGGTTAATTGTGAAGTTTTAGTCTTTTAGATAATTGATATATGTATTTACAACAAACTATCACTTGCTTCAGTTGAATATTCGAGTTGTATTTGGCCAGCTTTCAAAAGATGATAAGATATGACTGCCAAATTCTAAAGCTTTTATATAAATGCGCTGAATTTTTGTTTTTTGAAAGCTTGATGTTGAATTTTATATTTCACTTGTGAGAGGTTTACTTGTAGACAATGGCAATTTTGTAGCTTTAGACTTTCGCTCTAAGTTTGGAATACACATATCAAGTGGTTCGCTCCATGTTAGAAATGTACATATCCAGTGGTGGATACAGGATTTTTTCTATAAGGGGCAATATAAATAATTAAAGGAAATTTTCTATTATAATTGCTATCCACGAGTCTTCATCTTCATAAAAATTCCTATTACAACTTCATTGGTTATTGATTGAAACACATCTTTGTCAATATAACAAGTAAGACAATCATGTAAAAAAGAATCTGTAGTACGATTATGCAAATTAGTCTTCACATTGTTCATCGAAGAAAAGCATCTCTCAACGGTTGCAGTGGCCACAAAAAATGTCAAACTAACTTCAAGAGTTGAAATATAACAGGATGGGAAGGGATCAGATATAAAGTGCTAGTTTTGGTATAAAATATAAAACTATCCCAACCGTAAATTGATTTCAATCCAACGGTTCAAATACGCATCTAAATACTTACCAAAATAACAATAAAGGGCAAATCCGTAATGTTACAAGAATAATTATATTTGAAGATTATATTTTCATATCATATCCTAAAAATCCTCCAACAAATTTTATCAATTACGTTCTTCCTAACAATTACGGATGAGAATCAACATTCTAGTTCAGATCCGTAGTACGAAGTCGCAATAGTGTTTTTGATCGGTTATACTGTTTTAATGGCAATTACGATTCTTAATGGACAGTCCAAAATATTGTAGTGTATGGTTCTAGAACCATATAGTTCAAATATTTGGACCATATCAGAATTGACGATCCTATTTGAATCTTTCGTCGATATGGTTCAAGTATTTGTATTGGATGGTTCTAGAACCATAGTTAGCAAATTGATGGACCATACTAGATAATGAAAATGATAATATGGTTTTTGTAATATGGTTCATTAACCAGTTAGTGATAATTTATGAACCATACAAGCATTTTGCATATTATATCAAACCATTCAATGATCGTCAATCACTATTGAATTATGAAATCAGAAACTCAGTATTTTTTGCATTGCTTGTTCAACAAAACATCAATTAGGAGTAATAGTATCAAATGATCCTAAAATACACAATTTTTTTCCGTTTGCAGCGTAAGACATCAAGACCAGTTTTCTATTCTAATCAATTTTCAACTCGTCGTGGCTCCAAGTCAGTATTCGCACAATATATAAGTTCCTTAGCTTATCTACCACTCTTTTCTAGGTTAGTAAAGTGATCTAGATGTCAATCAATTTGTGATTGTTCTCTTGCTTATGTTCATGTAATAAATGATATAATTATCATTTTGTTCCTTGAATATTTCTTGCTTATAGATAATTCAAGTTGAGGACTTGTAATTGTAGAGCCTATAAAATGATTTGAGAAATATTCTAAAATGTCCCTAATAATGATAATTAAATAGGAACATTAATTATCAATTAAATATTAGCATTTGGTTTATTTGATGATCATGTTCTACAGATCATATGACAAGATGTTGTCAATTTAATCAAATGAATACTTGATAATTGATCAAGGTATTGGACGTGACCAAAAGTAAAACATTTAATATGGATTGTGTTAGTGTCATTTATGTTTTGCTAGTGTCTTGAATTCCAAGGTATGCGATAATTATTTTTATCATGTTAAAATATATATTTGTGGTTATAGTCTAAATTGCCCGTAACTGGCTTTTATCTAATTGTATCTCAAAATATATTTTTATATGGATAAATAGTAATTGTCAATAGTACCAATGTCCCTCATACAGAAATGAGCAATGATATCAATGGATAAATAGTAATTGTCAATAGTACCAATGTGCACATATGATTTGATCATAATTACTATATAATTTGGAATCAAGAAATAAACTGATTTCACAGGGATGACACATTCCTACCCTGAATCAGTTTATGATATCATGAGACATAGAATTGACACGGAGCAACTGTTGCTTTTGGGATAATGATATACAAAGAAATTTATCATCTATATTATCTGGGTAGCTACAATGCACATTGCTAGGTGCCACTTGTAGTTTATGAAATTTAAAAGTGTTTGAATTTCATTGCTAAATAATAAAGATCCCATCAGGTCACACCTATGAGAAATTAATTACAAAGATTGAGAGATACATATCACTCTATAGTTGATGATTAACTATAAATATGATCAATATACATAGAGTTTGATTGATTATATGGGTGACAATGTAAGTAAAATTGATTGTTAATCACGTTTTGCTATAATATTCATATTTCAGTCATATGATATCCGTTTCTTATGATCTTTACATGTATAGATAGGTATTGAAAATATCTATAATGTTCATGTTTTAAGTTAAGTCAAGATAAAATTGTATCATGTTCTAAATTATGATAGAACTTGATATACACGATTCAACAAGTGTTGTTGACATCAGCTCCTTGTTTTGTGCTTATCTTATGCATAACACAACCGTTTTTGACGTGCTATACATGTATAGAAAGAGGAAAGAAAAATGAGATTTTTCGTTCAGTAGCTTGAGTCAAATAAGAAACGGATAAAATCGAAAAACGTGGTATAAGTTGTTCTGTAAGTTGTTGCGGAACTACTGCACACATTTCGTAATTTAATCATAACGTTCACATAAGATGTTGGATTTGACTGAGTAATATATGGTTAGAAAGATAAGAGAAAGATATAAATCGGATTGGATCGTGGGTGAAAAACGTGATAATGTAACGGTCAGTTTCTAGTCCACTAAAAATCTGGACTTGTGTCTTATAAATAAACTCTCTAAGTTTATTTGACAAAAAACTTAAAAAACATCTCATGTGCTGAGAAACCAGAATATACCAAAATATATTGCAATTTCTATTGGTGAATAGAAATTAAGAAACACCCGAATTAGTATTCTCTAGCAAGAAGAAAGTTCGGTTTTCTAATTGATTTCTCGGTGGATACTGAGGAGGGCTTCTATTTTGAAGTCTAGCTTGCTGTGCAACATCAAAAAGTATTTCTTGTTTGAAAACAAGAAACAAAGGTATGAACATCTTTGTTCATTTGTTCATATTTATCGGTTTGAAATCAGTTGCATGCAAAGATCATTGTATGTAATTCTTGTAAAATTTTAATTTCCGCTGCGTTTACTGACAAGAATTCCCTTCAGTGGACTCAGAGCTAGGTTAAGTATGTAACTGATTTTGGCTGATTTTAAACATGTTTTAATGTCAAGCATGAATTTTTATGAAATTTTTGTGAAGTGTGGAATTAATTGACTTATATGAAAGCATGAGTATTTGTACAAGTATGTAATTGTTGCTATTATGAAATGCAAAGTTTACATGCAGCTGAAAATCAAGATTAGTTCCTTGCCTTCTCTATCCAAAATCCTATTATTGATCAATGATCATGTGACTTACTCAGTAGGCATGATTTTGATCTTCATAAGAATTGGGACATGACAGTCATGTCGAATCAAATAGAGATAGGTAAACTTGACAAGGATAATCCAAAACAGTTTTGGACCTTGGGAAATAGTTTATTTAAATATTATGAATATTTGAATAAACACCAAGAGTCACTAGGTTGTGACATGGTAAGGAGTTGCCTACCTCGACTAGTTAAGTATAAATTCATGCCGCCGCTAATTTATCTTAGCAAAATTGAGGTCTTGGGCTCACTACAATATTAGACTTGTTTTAAATTTGTAGTGGGAGTTTTATTACTGTAATAAAACAAATATACATGAACTCATCTTACACCTTGTTGTTTGTAGATCATGGCAAAAGAATCTTCCTTCTCGCTGCGTTCCCTTTTGGAAAAGGAAAAGCTGAAAAGTGATGGTTCGAATTTTATGGATTGGCATCGTGCATTGAGAATTGTTCTCAGGCGCGAGAAAAAGGAATATGTCTTGACCACGCCTTTTCCTGACAAACCTGCTGCAACTGCAGACCAGAAAATGAAGGATGCATACCTCAAGCATGAGGAAGATGAACTTGATGTGTCTTCCGTCTTAGTTTCATTGATGAGTCCTGAATTGCAGAGACAATTTGAGGCAAAGTCATCATACATCATCATGAGACAGCTTGAGAAAATGTTTCAAGAGCAAGCTCGTGTTGAAAGATACAATGTAACTAAGAATTTTCTGGGATGCAAAATGGTTGAGGGTACTTCTGTAAGTGCTCACATGCTCCAAATGATGAGCTATGTTGAGCAGTTAGAGAAGCTGAAATGTCCTGTAGACAAAGGGTTGGCTACAGACATTGTGCTCAACTCTCTACCATCTAGATACTCCTCATTCATCATGAATTATCACATGCATGGAATGGAGAAGAGTCTGAGGAGTTGCATGGAATGTTGAAGACTGCAGAGGTTGACATGAAGAAAAATGTTTCTCATGTTTTAGCAGTCTCAGAGGGAGGAAAGAAGGGTAAGAAAGGCAAATTCAAGCGAAAGGGTGAAGCTAAAGGAAAGACTAAGACTGATGTCTCTAGTACTCCTAAGGCTAAGAACAAAGTCCCTTCTGATGCTGAATGTTTTTATTGTCAAAACAAAGGACATTGGAAGAGGAATTGCCCTAAGTACCTCGAGGATAAGAAGGCTGGAACTGTTCCATCTACTTCAGGTATATTTGTTATTGAAGTTAACCTTGCTACATCTATCTCAAACTGGATATTAGATACCGGTTCATGTGCTCATATTTGTAATAATATGCAGGCACTAAAGGATAGAAGAAAGCTAGAAAAGGGTGAAGTACAACTCAGAGTCGGAAATGGTGCAAATGTTGCTGCTGTAGCCGTAGGAAATAAAGAGTTGTTTTTACCTAGTGGACTTGTATTGGAACTCAAAAATGTTTATTTTGTTCCTTCCATTTCAAGAAACATTATTTCTATTTCATGTATGGACATGGATGGTTTTAATTTTACCATTAAGAATAATTGTTGTTCTTTTTATAAAAATGGTTTATTTTATGGATCTTCTACTTTACAGAATGGTCTATATTTACTTGAAATGAATAATCATGTCTATAATATCAGTAACAAACGACTCAAGTCCCAACATGAGAGTGAGACTCTTTTATGGCATTGCCGCTTAGGTCATATAAACGAAAAACGCATCAAAAACTTGCAAGAATTGGGAATTCTTGGTCAATTTGACTTCAAGTCTATTGACATGTGTGAATACTGTTTATTAGGAAAAATGACTAAAGCGCCTTTTGGCAAATTGTCAGAAAGGACTAATGACTTATTGGAACTTATACACACTGATGTATGTGGACCAATGAGCATTAGGGCAAGAGGTGGTTTTTCTTACTTCATCACTTTTACTGATGACTTCAGTAGATTTGGTTATGTTTACTTGTTAAGACATAAACATGAATCATTTGAAAAGTTCAAAGAATTCAAGAATGAAGTAGAAAATCAACTTGGGAAAAAGATAAAAGCCATACGATCAGATCGAGGTGGTGAATACTTGAGTAATGAATTTGGCAACTATCTAAAAGAGTGTGGAATTGTTTCACAACTCACTCCTCCTGGAACACCACAATGGAATGGCGTTTCTGAAAGGAGAAATCGAACTTTATTAGATATGGTTCGATCCATGATGAGCCAAGCTAGTTTACCGACTTCCTTTTGGGGTTACGCACTTGAAACTGCAGCATTCACACTGAACCGGGTACCATCAAAATCCGTAGAAAAGATACCGTATGAGATATGGAGTGGAAAGGTTCCAAATATATCGTTTCTAAAGATTTGGGGCTGTGAAGCTTATGTCAAACGGTTGATGTCAAGCAAACTAGCACCCAAATCGGACAAGTGCTTATTCATAGGATATCCTAAGGAAACTAAAGGATATTACTTCTATCAGCAGTCTGAAAATAAAATAGTTATTGCAGACATGCTGTATTTTTAGAGAAAGAGTTTCTCACAAAAAGAAGTAGTGGGAGCGGTGCGCACATTGAAGAAATTCATGATGCAACATACAACAGTGAGATCATTCCTGATACCACTGACTCACCCATGAATGCAGAATCTAATGAGAATGAGCAGCAGTCTATTTCACAAAGTGTTGTGGAAGAAGTGCAAGCATCATCTCATGAAGAGACTCCACAAACAGTTGTGGAAGGGGTTCAAGAAACTGAATCACAAACAGTTGTAGAAGAAGCTATTGAACCTCAAGCACCTGTCCTGCGTAGGTCAACAAGAGAAAGGCGTCCAACTGAAAGATTGTTGGAGCTTAATGAGGTAACAGTATTAGATACTGAAGATCCTTTGACCTACTCGGAAGCAATGGCAAGTCCAAACTCTGCTGAATGGCTTGGAGCCATGCAATCTGAAATGCAATCTATGTATGACAATCAAGTCTGGCACTTGGTTGATCCTTTAGAAGGAGTAAAACCTATTGAAAATAAATGGGTTTTCAAAAGGAAATCAGACATGGATGGCAACTTGACTACATACAAAGCACGACTGGTAGCGAAAGGTTTCAGACAAATTCAAGGAATTGATTATGATGAGACATTTTCACCAGTAGCTATGTTTAAGTCAATTCGGATAATCTTAGCAATAGCTGCATTTTATGATTATGAAATATGGCAGATGGATGTCAAAACTGCATTTCTAAATGGAGATTTAGAAGAGGATGTCTACATGACACAACCTCAAGGTTTTGTTGATCCAGACAATGCTAAGAAAGTATGCAAGCTTCAAAGATCCATTTATGGATTAAAGCAAGCATCGCGGAGCTGGAACAAACGCTTTGACAAAGAGATCAAAATGTTTGATTTTGTCAAATGTGAGGAAGAGCCATGTGTGTACAAAAGAATCAGTGGGAGTGCAATAACATTTCTTGTATTGTATGTTGATGACATACTTTTAATCGGAAATGATATTCCTTCTTTAAATTCTGTGAAGAAATCATTGATGAATGTGTTCTCAATGAAAGATCTCGGTGAAGCTACCTATATACTAGGTATCAAGATCTATAGAGATAGATCTAGGAGACTCATAGGGTTGAGTCAAAGTACATATATTGACAAAGTGTTAAAAAGGTTTAACATGCAAGATTCTAAAAGGGGCTTCTTGCCAATGTCATCTGGCATTCATTTAAGCAAGAAACAATGTCCTAGTACAATTGTTGAGCTTGATAACATGAAAAGAATACCATATGCTTCAGCAATTGGTTCAATCATGTATGCCATGATATGTACCCGCCCAGATTTGTCATATGCATTAAGCGTGAGTAGCAGATATCAAGCTAATCCCGGACTAGCACATTGGACAGCTGTTAAAAATATCCTAAAATACCTGAAGAGGTCTAAGGATATGTTCCTTATTTATGGTGGAGAATCCGAGCTCATTGTAAAAGGTTACACTGATGCTAGTTTTCAAACCGACCATGATGATATGAGATCACAATCGGGTTATGTATTTATTCTAAATGGTGGAGCTGTGAGTTGGAAAAGTTCTAAACAAGAAACAACAGCAGATTCAACCACCGAGGCTGAATACATAGCAGCTTCAGAAGCTGCAAAGGAAGGATTTTGGATCAAGAAGTTTCTCAACGAACTTGAGGTGGTTCCTAGCTCTTTGGATCCTATAGAACTCTTTTGTGACAATAATGGAGCTATAGCGCAAGCCAAAGAACCTAGATCGCACCAAAAATCCAAACATGTTCAACGAAGATTTCACCTGATCCGTGAAATAATTAACCGAGGTGATGTGAAGATATGCAAGGTTGATACGGACAGTAACACAGCTGACCCGCTAACAAAATCTCTTTCTCAAGCAAAGCATACGATGCACACTGCCTCTATGGGTATTAAGTACTATAGAGAGTGGCACTGAGATTGACACTAGCTCAAGTGGGAGATTGTTAGTAAAGTGATCTAGATGTCAATCAATTTGTGATTGTTCTCTTGCTTATGTTCATGTAATAAATGATATAATTATCATTTTGTTCCTTGAATATTTCTTGCTTATAGATAATTCAAGTTGAGGACTTGTAATTGTAGAGCCTATAAAATGATTTGAGAAATATTCTAAAATGTCCCTAATAATGATAATTAAATAGGAACATTAATTATCAATTAAATATTAGCATTTGGTTTATTTGATGATCATGTTCTACAGATCATATGACAAGATGTTGTCAATTTAATCAAATGAATACTTGATAATTGATCAAGGTATTGGACGTGACCAAAAGTAAAACATTTAATATGGATTGTGTTAGTGTCATTTATGTTTTGCTAGTGTCTTGAATTCCAAGGTATGCGATAATTATTTTTATCATGTGAAAATATATATTTGTGGATATAGTCTAAATTGCCCGTAACTGGCTTTTATCAGATTTTATCTCAAAATATATTTTTATATGGATAAATAGTAATTGTCAATAGTACCAATGTCCCTCATACAGAAATGAGCAATGATATCAATGGGTCCCTTGAGGAATTATATGAGTATGTGCACATATGATTAAAGAGTCATAATTACTATATAATTTGGAATCAAGAAATAAACTGATTTCACAGGGATGACACATTCCTACCCTGAATCAGTTTATGATATCATGAGACATAGAATTGACACGGAGCAATTGTTGCTTTTGGGATAATGATATACACAGAAATTTATCATCTATATTATTTGGGTAGCTACAATGCACATTGCTAGGTGCCACTTGTAGTTTATGAAATTTAAAAGAGTTTGAATTTCATTGCTAAATAATAAAGATCCCATCAGGTCACACCTATGAGAAATTAATTACAAATGTTTCTTAATTTATTTGACATGTGTGACATGAAAATAAATTGGTTTCTTTACAAAGATTGAGAGATACATATCACTCTACAGTTGATGAAACTATAAATATGATCAATATACATAGAGTTTGATTGATTATATGGGTGACAATGTAAGTAAAATTGATTGTTAATCACGTTTTGCTATAATATTCATATTTCAGTCATATGATATCCGTTTCTTATGATCTTTACATGTATAGATAGGTATTGAAAATATCTATAATGTTCATGTTTTAAGTTAAGTCAAGATAAAATTGTATCATGTTCTAAATTATGATAGAACTTGATATACACGATTCAACAAGTGTTGTTGACATCAGCTCCTTGTTTTGTGCTTATCTTATACATAACACAACCGTTTTTGACGTGCTATACATGTATAGAAAGAGGAAAGAAAAATGAAGATTTTTGTTCAGTAGCTTTAGTCAAATAAGAAACGGATAAAATCGAAAAACGTGGTATAAGTTGTTCTGTAAGTTGTTGCGGATAATCATAACGTTCACATAAGATGTTGGATATGACTGAGTAATATATGGTTAGAAAGATAAGAGAAAGATCTAAAACTTATCTTCATGTGCCACGTTCTAAATCGGATTGGATCGTGGGTGAAAAACGTGATAATGTAACGGTCAGTTTCTAGTCCACTAAAAATCTGGACTTGTGTCTTATAAATAAACTCTCTAAGTTTATTTGATAACAACTTAAAAAAATCTCATGTGCTGAGAAACCAGAAAATATCAGAACATATTACAATTTCTATTGGTGAATAGAAATTAAGAAACACCCGAATTAGTATTCTCTAGCAAGAAGAAAGTTCGGTTTTCTAATTGATTTCTCGGTGGATACTGAGGAGGGCTTCTATTTTGAAGCCTAGCTTGCTGTGCAACATCAACAAGTATTTCTTGTTTGAAAACAAGAAACAAAGGTATGAACTTCTTTGTTCATTTGTTCATATTCATCGGTTTGAAATCAGTTGCATGCAAAGATCGTTGTATGTAATTCTTGTAAAATTTATTTTCCGCTGCGTTTACTGACAAGAATTCCCTTCATTCTAAACCTGCAAAAAAACATTCAACATGGTATTATATGTTCCAGCCGAATACAAAATAGTCTGCGAGTATGGTTCAATAAATTGATAAACATGGTTCATGAACCATAATCCACAAATATTTGGACCATACTAATCGAGTATGGTTCAACAAATTGTTAAGCATGGTTCATGAACCATGTTTATATATTTTTTGAACCTTACATTATATTCATGTTTAACAAACTATACCAACCGGATCGCTGCTGATGTTTTATAATTGAAAGTCGATTCGCAATGTCAGACATCAAATGTCGCACAAAACGAAACCCTAACTAAATCGCAATAGTTTAAACGAAACCCTAGTATAATAGACATACGAAACCCTAAGATAACTTACAAGCCAAGCGGAGACATGTGCGTGACGGATGATAACAATCGACGCAGACATGGCTGAATTCGTTTCTTCGTTTGATTTTTAGAGGTTGTTTCACAATTTTAAAATACCCTAATTTTTGGATTGAATTATGGTCCGTGAAACAACCTTATTTTGTTCTTCCTAAATTACCCCCACATTTAATTTCGAATTATTTTCATTCCATATTTGGTAACTTTTTTATTTGATTTGGTTATAAAACTTGTCTGTTGATCTAATTTATTTAACGGTTCATATTAGTGTATATTTTATACACATAAGAGACTTTATACCAGATCTTCACCCTAACAGGGATATGTAAGATATTTTATTGTATCCACCATTACTCTAGCTAGAGCCCCAAGATCCTTCAAATTTGAAAATCTAGCATCGTCTCTAACATTATCAGTATATAATCGAAGCTGATACTCAAGACTCATTCGATCCTCGAAATCAAAATCATCTGGATAAAGCTCGGCCAACCTCATTAACTGTAAAAGTATCAAAATCACGAACTGAATCAGTTGGACTCAAAGAAGCCATACAAATAAGCGACTCAGAATTTATCAAATTAAAGCGATAATTGAACTCCTGAAGCACCTAATTCATCACAGTGTAAAAACAATCTCTTTGAAGATGTTGTAAATTGGTCATATTAGTCTTTTTTTCTCCGCCTTCGTACTTCAACATCATACTTCTCACAAAATACAGACATTTTAGACATATGTGAATCCCACTCATAATCTCTAACTACCTGCAATTATCGCTTAGTTGATGTTACCATTGACATGTCACTTAAAATATCTTGATCTTTTCTCTGGAGAGCCATTGATAAAGATTCAGTAAGACCAAGGATAAGCAGCATCAACTGCAAAACACAAATTCAAAAGTGTGCAAGTATTTGAGAAAGTCCATTTGCATGTTGCTGCCTTTTTATTGTATCTGAACCTTCCGTCTTAATATATTCGAGAACTTCTATAACATTCGAAAATAACTCTACCAAACGTAAAAGTGTCCTAAAATGAGAATCCCAACGTGTATTTCTAGATCTTTGTAAAGATAGTTCTTGATTCATTCCCCTTCCAGTTTTAATCTCGCAATTTTCAATGACCTCTTTCAATTGTTGTTGATACTTTTTCTCGAATCATATCTCTTATTTTACAAGATGCTCTAAACACATTTAATAAAAGAGATATTTTTCAAAAAATCTCCAACTTCAAAGTGTTTTTTTGAAATCCCCACAACGACTAACTGGAGTTGACGAGCAAAACAATGTGCATAATGAGTTCAACAATTTTTTTGTAAAATTAAAGCTCTAAGTCCGTTGAATTCGACATTCATATTACTCGCTCCACCGTAGCCGTGTCCTCTGATACTCTTCAAACTCAATCCACATTTACTAAATAATGAATCAATAGCATTTTTGAGACACAATGACGAAGTATCCTTCACATGAATAATACTAACGAACCTCTTTTTCACAATACCATGTTTATCAACAAATTGTAGGATAACGACGATTTGCTCTTTGTAAGAAACATCGCTAGATTCGTCTCCAGACAAAGCAAATACATCATCACTGACTTCTTCAATTATACAACAAATCACCTCTTGTGCAAAACCCCTAACAATATCCTTTTGAATCAATGGAGAGGTCATTTGATTATTTCCGGGAGCATTTTGTAACACAACATTGTTAACACTTTTATTCTGACTAGATGTATAGTTGATCAGATCCATAAAATTTCCTTGATTGGTTGACTCTTTTGATTCATCATGTCCACGAAAGGTAATCCTTGGTTCAATAAAAATCTTGACACTTCAATAGAAGCATTCAGAAGGATACGATGTTCTTTCTTTGTGATTTCACTTTGTCTATGGAGAGCAACAATTGATTTAGTCTAATTCTACAGATCATCACATCTTTTAAGTGCTACATACTGTGAAAGTTTTTAATGTCGCCAACATGTGAAGTTAGTCTTTCCATCTTATTCCAACTAGAAAAACCTTGTATCACAAAAGCATCATTCCCAACTTGATTTTCAATATTATCTCTAAATAAAATAGCAACATGAGCAGAACGCTTTATCCTCTTTTATAATGTATTCTAACCAGTTTGGGTATTGATCAAACAAATCGGGCTGAAACTGTTTGTACTTTTATCCTATCATTTTTCTCGGAAAACTATGTCCACGAGGTTGACAAGGTCCTCTCATCAGATATTTTCTTCGAATTTCATCTTGTTGAGTGGGATGAAACTCGGTAATTCTTGTTCTCTCCGCGGGATGAGAAGGTAGATCATTCAAATCAACAAGTTGGGGAGTAGAAAAAGTACATGGTTGGGTAGAATTTGATGCGTTACTACATGATTTGCTAAGGTCACTGTTCGAAGATGGATTTTTCCTTTTCAAAAAATAGTCCAACTTCCGTTCTATAATGCAATTAATTAAAAAATTAACACAAACCTATCACAGTTTGAAAGACATGTACTGAATATTCAAGTGTGAAATAGATTGAATATAACTTATGTGCCATTTTGATTTAATATTCACGTTGGTGTGCAATGTCAAACTGAGTCTAGATTTTAAAATTTAATAGTGTAGATTTCGAATGCTTGTAAACCCTAGTTGAAATAAATAAAAATAAAACATATAATCATAACTCAAACTATTAATTTATTAAGATAAATATAGTTACAAGCATATGTAGAATAGACCTATAAAAACATTAATCAATTTCAAAGTATATGATAGCTTTGTACCTAGAATAATGACAGGAGTAGCGGCTTCGGGAGTCGGTCGGATGAGTTTTGGGTTTATGACAATTGAATTAAGATTTAATTGATTTATTTAATTATAATGAGACTCTTAAGAATTATACAATAAACCCTACTGAATATAAAAATTTCATTGCGGCCCAGACCCCACCCCCATTACATGTGCATCCGTCGTGCACATATCTTGTAAAAATTAATAAGGAAATGATCGAATTAGGGAACATTCAGTAAACACAACCCTATTTAAAGGGCACAACCACATGATCAACAAACCAAACACCCGTACCATGCAGTGTGTTTCCTACTTAGCGCGCTTCTCATATTGGATCCATCAGAGTTCAGCCGACTTTCATGAACCATCTCATATTTGATATGCACAATGAATCTGAGATAGATGAAGAAAATATCAAACCACTTCACAACATAGTAGAACAAAAAATAACTATGAAAAAAGAAATGGCATATTTTTTAGTTCATCAGTGCATCAAACAACGTCATCAAATCTGTTTTTATTTGTAAAATTCTTGTGTCATTGTAGGCACTTAAATTTTATTAAAGTGTTGAAAAAATAAAAAGAGAGTTAATGGATCATTGGGCTACTGAGCTGCAAAATAAGCCTACAAACCGAGCCCAAATAATTTTCTCTATGAATACAAACTCCATATTCATTTGAGGATAAGAAAAATGAAGAAAACATACAAGCCTGTCAAAGCTACTCGGAGAATTTTCAATGCAGAAGTGAGATCAAGTCAATGCGATCCTTGCTAACACAACAAATAAGAAGCTTACGCAGTCAACAAGTGCACGCCATGCACCACTTGTTAAAACAAACATCTCAGCTGCGCAGTCAACAAGTACACACAACGTACCGCCTGCTACAGTAAACATCTCAGCTCGCGCAGTCAACAAGTGCACACAGCGCATTGCCTGCCAAAGCAAAGTATCTCACCACGCATACTGAACAAGTACACAAAAATACCGCCTGCCAAAGCTACGTGAAGAAGTCTTCAACGCCAAAACAGATCATGTCAACGCGACAAATAGCATACGTATGCGTGTCATTCAAGTCAATGTCGCACACAACCTAGATGATACAAGTCATTTGGTGAAACTTTATGAAATCAAATAATACAAGTCATTTGTTCACTTATTTTGTTTACTTAGAAGTTAGAATATCGAGGCTACAAATTTGGTGAATACGACATGAGATCTATACCTTATCCATATGTCGTAGCAATCAAGTTCACTAAAACAATGTCGTCTGCTTAGCCAATCACTCCTTGCACTCCCAAGCAAGCTTAGCGAATCCGACATTATACATTTTTGCCATGGATCACTAGTCGTTAGCGCGTGATATTCAAGCGTTTTATTGTGATGAACCACCCATAAAACTCTATTTTGTTTTTTCCCCAAACCATCACTCGCAAGTTAAACTGTACAAAATTAATGGTTTCAAGAGCACGTTAAAGAGACGAATAATAAAATATGGTAGAGTTTCGAGTAATACTAAGTTAGGGTTGAGTTCAAGAGAAACATTAAATATTTTGGAAACAGAAGGGCTTAATCTCAGTCATTGATTTTGATAACCCGGTAATTAAGATTAAAGTTGGTTTTTATTAAATGGGCGGTTAGATTTCAAAAAAACCCTAGCGGTTGAGTTTGACAATTTTATTTTGGATCAAATCTCATCTGTTGGATTATAAATAATCAATGATCGAGATCATGTCTCACAGCCACACATACGTATGTCCTTGAACTTTACTCTACTAAGTTATTTTAATTTTTAAATAAACATTTAATTGTAAGCTGTCTTGTGATTTTGTTTATCAAAATTGGTATGTCATTTGTCGTAGTCTTATAAAGTTTATATATGTTAACAGTGTCGGATCCAGAAATTTTCGTTATTGGGGGTAACAGAAAAATTTTGCAACATGTTTTTAATGAAATTTTTAGGTTTTTGTTGAATGTTTCACTAATGATTTTTATATACAACATTATTTTCCTTACAGATAATAACTCAATGATATAAAACCTCCAATTTTTTATTGGAAAATTGTGAATCTTTTATATTATAGACACGTTTATATAGTAATTTAGGTTTAAGAGAAACATTTGTTTTTGTGATATGGAAATAAGGCGTATCGACGGTTGTTTTACATCTATCAAATTGTTAAAATTAAATTGGAGTTTCAATTAATTTTTAATGAATTTAAAAAATCACATATGAATGAGAATGACTGGTTGTCAATATTAATTGTAGAATTAGTATTGATAATTAATATTCATCCATTACACATCAAAATTATTTGGCATGATATATTTATTTTACATAAATAGTATATCTTCAACCATTATTTCAAATTCAACGAATAAAAAATTTTATTTACTTTTAAAAATAAATACATAATAAAGGAAAGTTGATGAAATTGGGCTTAAAAATCTAAAAATGGAAATCTAGGCGTATTTAAAATAAGAGTAAGGATCAAGTGAAAAGTAAAATTAATTTATAAAATGCAAACAAGTCTGGACCATTAAATAAGACAGATCCGACGGCTATTAATTTGAGGTCGAATTACAATTATATGAAAGATTAAATATGAGATATTATTTTGAAAATCTCTGGAAGGGTAAATTAGTCCAAAAAATTAACCAAAAATCAGGTGGTTTTGGTTGTGATTCCGAAAATCGTGTTCTTCCCAAATCATCGTATTCGGTTTGAGCTCTCATTCCTGCCGAACCGCCAAGAGCCACACCGCATATCCCCGTACGATTTGAGAATCATTATATCAAAGACTCCGCGTCCCACTCCCTTACAGATCTGAAAATCTAGGTTGACATGGGGATCTCAAGTACTCAAATATCGAATTATTGTGTCGGATAATTAGTTGCCGTGTAGATTTACAAAATCTAGGGTGTTTGCAGGTCATGGGACAGCCCCCAGAATGATTCGAAGAAGTTTTGGAAAGAAATATGGTAAGCCCTTACTGTTAACATTCGTTAGTGCATGATTCATGAAATGACCCGTATGATTCATGAACTGGGTCAAATCATGAATCATATGAGGATTCGTGTATTATGTTCTTGTTCATAATTTTTTACGCGTGAAAATATTGTGACACGGTTGTTGATGGTTTTTGTATGTGTTTCGACAGAACGTAAGAGCAAGAGTAGAAAGGGGAGACAAACAGTTGGTGAAAAAAACAAGCTAGCCATCTTTCCAATATCACTTATTAGAGATATAAGAGATACATATTTTGAAGCTAACGAATCATCAAGTTCGTATACATTGATCTCGTATACAATTAAATTAATTTCGTTGGAACATATGAATTAGGGCAATCGGGTGTAACAAAATGTTCGTTGCTGGATTCCTGAGTATTGTTATCCATTTTACATTTCATCTCCCCTGAAATCCACCAATTTTTTAGAGGACGAAATAAAGTTGTAATTATTAAACTTCTATGATTCATGATTTGCTATCATATGATTCATGAATCAAATACAGGCAAATAATGAACTTGTGTTGACACTATTATGGGTACGTTTACATTCAGTATTTATATTAGACGCGAACATCATTATAAAAAATAAGATACGAACTAATATAGTTAGTATAAACCATCTATGATTCATGATTTGCTGTAATATGATTCATGAATCAAATGTGAATACGCGTGATAAACTATTGTGAATACGCGTACATACATGAATGCAAAAATTGAATGATTGAAAAAACAAAAATTTGAATGTCGATTTTCTTATCAAAAAATTAAATGTCGGTTCGTTAATATCAACCCATAAACACGTATTTTATGGGTTATTTGGAGAAATTAACTCTATTAATTAATTTAGAAATGAATTTGCAAAAAATACGGAGCGGTTAGGGATTGATGGTTATTAATATCAACCGTAAGATGAGTAGAAAACATTAGTTAAAATGATATCTTACTATCCAATAAAAAATATATATGGTTTTTGAATCCTTTCTATAACTATTTCAGAACAACATTTCTCATCTTCAATATTAATGGTCTAATTGATCAAATTTTAAAGTTTAAATATAAAAGGTTAAGTTCAAATGGATATAAATTTTTTGAGACGAAAGAATTTAATCTCATTCATTAATTTTAATAATTTAATAATTAATATTAAATATATTTTTATTAAAGACAGTTGAGTTTGTTGAAAAATAAAGCGATTGAGTTTGTTACGCTTATTATGAGACATGCCACGTGTTCATTTAATTTCATCACGGCTGACTAACTTTGGCCCAATAATAATCGTTCTAAAGCCTAGCGCAACAGAGAAACGAAACTGTTAAACGATGGCGTTTCATAACGTTGAATCTTGAAAATACACGCCACACGTTTCACCAATTTATTAGCTGGAATTTAATGACATGGCATATGAGTCCGACACGCAATAATAAACCAATAGAAAAATTTAAAGATATTTGGCACACTTTTCTATGCAGAAAACGACACGGCACTTTATCCAACATTTTGCTCGATCCATAATTTTCGAATTTCAGGAAAGTATAAAAAAGTTATGAACTATTATTAAAATATAAATTATGGTTTTATTATCAAAAAGCATAAAAGTTATAAATTAAAATCAAAAAACACATTAAAGTTTAAATTACCAAAAATAACAAATAGGGGTGGATTTAAAAGATGAAGGTTCTAGGAGGACAAATAAATAAACATGAGACATAATCTCAACTATTGAATACTAATAATCCAACGGTTGATATTTGATTCAAAAAAATAACCGTCAATCTCAACCACTAGGTTTTTTACAAATCCAACCATTATATAAAACTAATTTTAATTTCAACCGCAGATTAATCTAATCTCATGGTTGATATTAGGGGTGGCACATGAACCCACAAACCCGCACTCAACCCGCAAACCCGAAAAATTTCGCGGGTTCGGGTCGGGTTTTGGACACTGCGGGTCGGGTACGGGTTTAACTTTTTTTACTAAAAACCCGAAAAGTGTCAGGCCTAGTTGATATTGAGTCTTTTTGTCTCACTTAAAATCTTTGTTTTTTTGAACTTTATCCGAATTTAAAAATACTTATACAAAATTACTTTAAATAAATAATAATTTAACATTTAATTGTAGAAAAAGTTTAAGGACGACATGCTCGTTCTAATTGTAGAAAAAGTTTAAGGACGACATGCTCGTTTTATAAGATGGTGAAACATAATTTTAATTGTTTATTATTTATAATTCAATAGACGAGATAAATTAAAAACTAATCATCAAATTCAATGGTCTTCAAATTGATTAAAAACTTTAACTTTCAAATTAATCAAATCGACTTTTCAAATCATTTCTTTTTAGTTTTGACTCATAATTTGTTTTCCCTTATAAAAACCCCTCAATTCTATTGATTCGCAACTCGACCCGTTTGTTCCTTCGTACGTAATTTAGATTCAGAATCTGATAAGATCGGATTTGCGGAAGATGGGGCTGAAGCAGCTGATGAAGGTTTATGTGGCGACACTCTTGATCGTCGTATGCTTGATTCATGTGCAGAAAAAGGTGAGTATCATTCTGTTAATGTTGGTTTTATCTGGGTCTCTGCAATTTTGATTGGAGCTTTTATTACATTGATCGATAAAGTCGCATAGTTGGGGACCAGTTGACCAATTTCTACGGCTCTTTCCTGGTTTATTGGAGCTGATGGAATTTTAGGGTTTGTTGCGTTTTATGTTCGAGTTGACCTATATGATTTGAATTACTGCAGGTTGAAGCTGCTGAGCCGCATTCACAGCTCAAGCTAAACTCACGCATACTGCAGGTTTTGTTACTTTCTTTTCTTTATTGAATGTTAACTGATCCTTAGTCTGTGTCTTGCGTGTTCATTTGCTATTTGTTTGTATACCATCTCGCAGGATTCGATTGTTAAGACAGTAAATGAACACCCTAATGCTGGATGGAAGGCAGCCATCAACCCCAAGTTCTCTGATTACACTGTGAGTGCTTCCCTTCTTTCACATTTATGTCCGTTACTGTTAGTGATCATAATTTATGCTTGTGGTTCGCACATCTTGTGAATTTTTTATCAAGAGAGTTTTGTTTTAGTACTATGGTGAATTGAAGTATTGCAAATGTTTGATTACAGGTTAGCCAATTTAAACACATACTTGGAGTGAAACCAACTCCTCGATCCTTGTTAGAGTCTACTCCAATTGTGACTCATGACAAATCACTTAAGTTGCCAAAAGAGTTTGATGCTCGAACTGCTTGGTCTCAGTGCGCCACTATCAGCAGGATTCTCGGTCAGTTTTACAAAAAATTATCCTCATTTCCATCGCTTCCTGTTATTCGCTCATGGATTGGTTAGAAATAATTGTGAGCGATATGATATCTTTGCCATTTACAGACCAGGGTCATTGCGGATCTTGTTGGGCCTTTGCTGCTGTTGAATCATTGTCCGATCGTTTTTGTATACATTTTGGAACAGTAAGATCGACTTCTCGTAATAAACTTAGCGACTTAGCGTTAGCAAAATCTGACATTTGCCATACTTCCAAATACAATTAACATCTTTTTCCCCTTTATTCATTTCAGAACACGTCACTATCAGTCAATGATCTTCTGGCATGCTGTGGGTTTGCGTGTGGTAGTGGTTGTGATGGTGGATATCCAATCTCTGCTTGGCGATACTTCATGAGCAATGGCGTAGTCACCGAGGAGGTATGGCAGATTTAGCTGTAATGATAAAGCTTTTCACTTTCTCTCGCACTGTCTTCTAGTTCTAATATGGATATTTATGCGATTAATAATTCTCAATTTTCATTATACTTAGTGTGATCCTTACTTTGATGACACTGGCTGCTCGCACCCTGGCTGTGAACCTGCTTTTCCTACTCCAAAATGTGTGAAAAAGTGTGTGGACGATAATCAGATCTGGGGGTCAGTAAAACATTACAGTGTTAGCGCTTACAAAGTCAACTCGGATCCTCAAGATATCATGGCTGAATTGTATAAAAATGGACCCATTGAAGTTGCATTCACCGTGTATGAGGTACTTAAATTAGTAGTACTCACTTATCTTTTTCTATATGGTGGTGCAATTATGTTCATAACACACTTTAATAAGCCCCTTCCATGGTAACACTCTAAACAAGTCAATTCATTTCTCTCCTTGTTGTGTATTAAGATTTTGAAGCTGAAATATTGATTTCTTTTGGCAGGATTTTGCTCACTACAAATCAGGAGTGTACAAGCACATTACAGGGGACGTTATGGGAGGACATGCGGTCAAATTGATTGGTTGGGGAACATCTGAAGATGGTGAAGATTATTGGGTAAGTCAATTATTTAGTACTAGATACTATTATCCTTGAGTTTTGAACACACAAGATGTCATTGCGCAAAGTTTAACCTTAACATTTATTTTCATGCACCAGCTCATTGCTAACCAATGGAATAAAGGATGGGGAGAGGTATGAATGCTTTTATTTGTATTTTTGCAGCTCTCAAAAGTTATGTGCCCATGTACCGCTGAGTGCTAATGTGCATTTGAAATTGATTTTAATGTCACAGGATGGCTTGTTCAGAATTCGAAGAGGAACTAATGAATGTGGCATTGAAGAGGAACCTGTTGCTGGACTGCCTTCATCAAAGAATCTC
This sequence comes from Sedum album, assembly GCA_006409495.1. Classification (NCBI taxonomy): domain Eukaryota; kingdom Viridiplantae; phylum Streptophyta; class Magnoliopsida; order Saxifragales; family Crassulaceae; genus Sedum; species Sedum album. Next base: position 25,970 of record QZGG01001257.1, on the reverse strand, counting down.
AACATTAAAGAAATTGCGGACATTGAGATTACTGATGGCATCTCTTCTGCACTTTAAAGCTGGAATGCTTACAACAGTTTCTGCTTTTGTTAATCTGCATACTTAATCATGCAGTGATGCATATGAAATAGTTGGTTTTCATTTCAAGTCCCTTTTCTAAATAAGTTTTTTATTTATGTCTTGGTGTTATTCAAGTTTCTGTTATGGCTTTAGTTATTCCACTTTGCTCACAAGAATTAGGAAACATTGCAGAAAATAATTATCATGGTACCTGTTTTGTAAATTATCATTAATTTTAACAAATAATTATAAAATGATTATATTATAAAATAATCATCATGGTATCTGTTTTGTCATAATAAAAGTTGTTTCATATTAAAAGTTGTAAAAACAGACCTTTCAGCTCTCTTTTAACCTTCAAATCAATGTCACAAAATTTAAATGTTCAACAAATTCTATCCTAATATCAAACCCAAAAGGTCTGTCAAATTCGATCGAAAGTGATCCGATCTTTGACCGAGAATGGATTAAAAAGGTTTCATCATGAAACAATGAAATTAAAAAAATTAAAGAACCTTCTTATATAACCATATGTATGTCCCGTGGGTTGATGAATTGTTGTTGTTGACCGAGAATGAGAGGCGTCGTTGAGAATAGTTAGTGTCTTGAGATAGCTGAAAAATGAGCCTGAAGAATCATTACTACATACTGGTCTTTCAACATCCTTAAATTTAGGCGCTGTTAAAAAATTGACATATGACGGCACTTAACACCTCAAGCGTTGTCTTATATTAGAATAAAACAGCGGTTTTTTGGGAAAATACTGTTCAAAATAAACGATAACGTTTTATTCAAATAACTGTTGTCTTAACATACAACGTCTTTTTAAAAAGCATTGTTGTATCTATAGTTTCGACAGCGCTTATTTATTTAAGCATTGTGGAAAACATAGATATAACAACCCTTAAATAAGTAAGCGTTGTAGTAACTCAGGATTTAACCCTAATAATTTCTGAACTTCAAATTTTTACTAACACTCAACTCCCCGCTTCTTCGATTTTACCGATCGTCGTCATCTGTCCGCCCTTATTCTGCCTTTGCACACACTTGACTAACGCTCTGGAATCTTCTTGCATCAACTTCCTTCGATCTGTCTCGTCGATCAGGCTCGCTTTTATACTCTAAGCCCTAAAATTCAACCGTCCATTTTAATCAAAACTCAATTTTAATTTCAATCCTTTCGGCTCACAAATACTTAATATCATCCTAAAACTTGGCCCATGATGAATAATGGTACTGCCATTGTTTTCTTGTCATGTATGGAGTATCATTTTCATTATTGCCGACTTTTACTATCCATCACTTTAAATATTTGGTCGTTCCAGGAAGACATTAAATATATGTAAACATTGAGATAACATCTCAATAGTTGATTTTATTAATCTAGAGATAGCGGTCAAAAGTAGTCTTTAATTAATTTTGTAATGAATTAGCGAAAAACAAACGACAGTTGAGGATTGACGATTATCAATCTCAATTGTTAGATTAATGTAATTCAACGGTTGAGATGATGCCCTTCCGTCTCACAAAAATTGCTTGTCCTCCTAAAACTCTATCCATTTTGTAAAAATTGTTTACTTCCACACCTTTTGTAAAATGAAGTTAATGGTGATATTTTTGATATTGTAGAAAATGTTCACCACTGTACGTGTAATGTAAACTGTAAAATTGAATAAATGATAGACCGACACTTTAAAATATTTTTCAAATTTCAGTTTTTTTCACTAGAACTTCACAAAGGATAGATGATGAACTCTACACTAATGTTCTGTTTGGTTGCATGGAAAAATGAGTGGAAAAGAAAATTTGATGAAAAATTTAAAGAAAAATATTTGGGTGTGTTTGGTTGAAACAAAGAAAATAAAAATAAAAAACAAACAATGTAAACTTTTCCTCTAAATTTTTTCATGGAAAACTAATTTCCTTCACATTTTTCATTAAATTTTCTCTCAAAGACTCAAAAAAAAATTGTAATTAATGTCTAACAGCAAATAATATAAATATTACAGACTGTGTTGGAAAGAAGAATGGAGTTTCTATTCCCTCTTATATTATGATATTGATGGAAAAGAATTATATTTTATATCTTTTTTATTATTAAAAATTGTATCTTACAAAGAAAATGTTTGATGATTCATAAACCTAAAATTTTGATAAATTTTATTAGAATTTTGAATCCATTAATTTAATTTTCAAAAATAATCTAATATAATAAACATGTATATTTGTTTGAGATGAAACTTTAAGCAACCTATGTGGTCTTAGGACTGACACTTATTTATTAAATTTCTTAGCATCACGCGTGCCCTAGATTCTTTATCTTTCTATTAAATGATGATTCCCTTTAGTTTTAAAATCCATATGTGGTGTGTCCCAATCTGATGAGATGGAAATAAGTTGTTTAGCTTCCCATGCCTGCATAAATAATTGATTTACATTTTGACTTTTAAGCTGTTTGAAATCAGTATCATCAATTATATTGAAATCTAAAGCTCCAAGAATTTTAAGTACAATGAGAAGGCAAGTTGATATAGCTAGTTAATAATTGCAGTTAGCTGTTCCTATCAGATATAAATGAATCTCTTTAGTTGTACTAAGAAATACCCTTAGCATGCTATGACTTTGATTATGATTTTTTATATAAAAAACTCTTTTGACGTGTGGCTTGAAATACAACCTCTACAACCATTAGGATTATGACTTTGTTTTGTATCCTGCATTCTTAAGTTTTATATCAACCTCTCGATTTTGGGGTTCTTATCTGCCCCAAAATTATTTTCTGGTCCCCTATTCATACAAATTGTTGTTTGGCATTTTATTTCACATGATCGCTTGGCAATATTACTCTTTATCGACAAGTCAATGATATTAGTAGGGGCTTTGTTTGAAAATGATGAAATAGAAAGGAACTAATTGCAAGTCTAAAATCAGAATCTGTGGGATGCTCTTAGTGTGCAATTCATCCCACCATGATCATTTTATTGATATTAGGAAAACATATCATGCGTAGAGATTTTTTAATGAAACAGCTAAACACAAGTGAATACGACCAATGAATCTTCAGAAATTGGCGTGTCATCATTTGGGAATATTGAATCTCTCTTTGTTGATACCTTTTCCCACATTGGGGTGTATGTGATTGGCTAAGTGTTTGTGTGAATGTGATCATCTGTTTTTGTCTTAAATTTTGAGACAGGACATATAGACTTATTCAAGTGAATCTTTAAATTATCTCATTGTCTGGATTCTCCGCCTTCTGTTTTGTGCGTATTGTAATCCTAAGCATATGTCATGACTAGTTGCACTTATTGTTAGCAACTATGATTTTAAAAGTCCTTGAAAACATATCTGTTCATTTACATGAAGAAAACAAGAACGTAGCAAGATTCTGAACCACACATGTCTGAATCTCTTCTTCTTTTGATGAATCTCATTTTAGTGTTTTCTGAAGTTACTCATCCACTTGATTATTTGGACTTAATCTACCTACAACGTTACCCTAGCTTGTGTGAGATCTAGAGATTTCTGTAATTTGTAACATAGAGATATCTTTGATAATTTGAGAAATAAGGGATAGAATTTATGGTGACATTAAATATTTGTGGGATTCTCACTCGTTGATTTGATTAATTGAACGGTTGAAGTTGAATTACTTTTATTAAAAATTGGGCGGTTAGATTTGCAAAAACATGAACAGTTGGATTCGACGGTTATTTTTAGATTAAATCTCGTGCGTTGATTTATTTTTAATCATCGATTAAAGATTATATCTCACGAAAAGATGTCCGTCCTACATGATCTAAATAATACAATATATTTTCTTGACACATCATTTTTTCAATTTAATGATTTTATAGAAACCAGTTTGATTCTAACAAATTCAGTTATACACCTGTCACCTTAAATAAATCAGGATATTTATAAAAATATTTTTGCAGTTTCATTTGCAAACCCACTTATAATCTTTTAGATTGATATAAATCAACGGTTGATATAATGTTCATCCATCTCACATAATTAATTATCTATTTGAAACCTTCTCACTAAAACACAATTTAAAATATACAGTTAGGAATAGATTTTAGAGGGACAACCATTATTTAGTAGGACCGAAGGACACAATCTCAAACATACATTTCTATTAATCCAACTTTTGATAACGATAACTGTGAATCCATAACCACTTGTGTTTTTTGCGAATTCAACCACCTAATAATTAAAAATCAACTTTAATCTCAACCGTCAAATTAATCAAATCAACGCCTAAAATTACGTCCTTCGGTTAGACAAATATATGTGTCTCTCTAGATCCTAACTCTGTACAATTATACATAAATTACATACTTTACAGTGTCCCAACTCGCTGAAAATGTATGACTACTCGTTCTACTAAATTTAATTGAAAAAAGAGTATAATATTAAAAATATATTTCTAGAGATTCATTCACACAACTTGTAAATTGTTCTATGCCAAAAAAACATCCTCAAAAGTCGTCTCCTCTTGTCCTATCCACCCTACTTCATTCATTCTATAAAATCCAAACCCTTTTCTCCATTCAATCCATCTCCAATCTGCCATGGAATCATTCTCTTGCTCATCCTCCGACCTCCTCCCCCTCTTGGGTGGCACAAATGTCTCCAACGACGCTGCAGAGTTCATCTGCAAACGTTTCACAGCCATTTGCAGTCAGACTCTCAGACACCACCTACGCTGTTGACAACACTTATCTCTTGTTCTCCGCTTACTTAGTCTTCGCAATGCAACTCGGTTTCGCTATGCTTGCGCAGGTTCGGTTCGCGCCAAAAATACTATGAACATTATGTTGACTAATGTCCTTGACGCTGCTGCTGGTGGCCTTTCTTATTATCTGTTTGGTTTTGCATTGGCTTTTGGATCGCCTTCGAATGCATTCATCGGTCGTCATTTCTTCGGTTTGAGTGAATACCCTGCTCAGAACATGGACTATAGTTTCTTTTTGTTTCAATGGGCATTTGCTATTGCTGCTGCTGGAATCACTAGTGGCTCGATCGCTGAGCGGACGCAGTTTGTAGCGTATCTTATTTACTCTACCTTTTTGACCGGGTTTGTGTATCCCATTGTTTCGCATTGGGTTTGGTCTGGTGACGGATGGGCTAATGCGAGTAAAACCGATCCTTTGTTTGGTTCTGGTGTGATTGACTTTGCTGGATCAGGTGTTGTACATATGGTTGGTGGCATAGCTGGACTATGGGGAGCACTTATTGAAGGCCCTAGGTACGGACGGTTTGATCGTTCTGGCAGATCAGTCGCTCTGCGTGGCCACAGCGCGTCTTTAGTCGTTCTAGGCACATTTTTGTTGTGGTTTGGATGGTATGGATTTAATCCAGGTTCGTTTTTGACGATATTAAAAGGATATAATCAAGATGGGACATCTTACGGACAATGGAGCGCTGTTGGCAGGACGGCCGTGACTACTACGCTAGCAGGGTGCACGGCTGCTTTGACAACTTTGTTTAGCAAAAGACTGATGGTTGGTCATTGGAATGTGACAGATGTCTGTAACGGCCTTCTCGGAGGATTTGCAGCGATCACTTCAGGTTGTGCAGTTGTAGAACCTTGGGCTGCGATAGTATGCGGATTTGTGGCAGCTTGGGTTCTGATCATGTTCAATAAGTTAGCTGAGAAACTTGAGTATGATGATCCACTTGAGGCTGCTCAGTTGCACGGCGGATGTGGTATTTGGGGAATTATATTCACAGGTCTATTCGCTAGCAAAGAGTACGTCTTGGAAGTTTACGGTGGATCGCCTGATCGTCCATACGGTCTTTTCATGGGCGGGGGAGGGTTGCTTTTATCAGCTCAATTAGTACTAATTTTGGCTGTCATCGGTTGGGTCTCGATCACAATGGGTCCTTTGTTCTACGGTCTTAAGGTATTAAAATTACTGAGGATCTCCAAGGAGGATGAAATGGCCGGGATGGACAAGACCACCCACGGCGGATTTGCTTATATTTACCATGATGGTGATGATCCTTCGATAAGTCATCATCCGGGGTTTATGCAGAACAGGATTGAACCAGGTTCCTCCCCTGGTGTTACGGATGTTCGAAACTCTCCTCCGGCTTCTGTCTAATTTGTCATCTATATTTGTTCATCTTGAGTGTAATTATAGTCATATATGATGTGTTATGATGGAGGATCAGAATAATATTGTGCAAGGCACTGAAGGCAAAGGAGTGAAGTCATTTGTGTGTATTGTACTTTGTTCAATATTTTCTCTAATTTTGAGATGGTATATGTGAAAAGCAGTCTTATTTTCACTTCCAGTGTGTTTGTATTTGTTTTGCATATGGCTCGAACCCAAGAAGGCGAAACATTTATAACATGTTTCAACTTGCAGTCATCACCCAAAAGAGGTAGCCAAGTGATAGATAAGTAGGAGATATTGGATAAGTGTCCAAGCTCGAACCTCTTCTCAAAAATACATGCGAAACACGCAGTTCCTCCACCAAAAATCAGGTCATCACTCCAGCCGTCCCTCCTTATTTTGGACTGAGTACATTAAACGCCAATAATGATCTTACCATTTACTGGACAATGAAGCATTATTTTCCATTCAATTTGGGAACTATTAGTTACATCACTATAGTCACCTAAACAGGTTGGCCGATATAGACGATGATAAGCTTACCAATTGGAGCTACAACCCATTCCATGTTGTCTAGCAGCCAGCCACAAGGGATTTAGATTGTGTCCCTGTTATATGTTCCAAGTGGATTCAACTATTCAGAAATTTGGCTAGTGGTGGTTCAGAATCTCCATCATGAGTTGATTATTTTTTTACCTTCTTGAATCTGAAGAAAAAGAACAAAGTTCTAGTAGCATGTGGTGCATAATTTCCTACAACACTACATTTCTGATTTGATTTGAGTTGGAACAAGAGAAATGCAGTAAAGGGTTAAGTTCTTCTGAGATCCTTGTATTAACGTCACCATCTGAATGGTTGAGATCATATCATATTTTAGGGATTTAAGGGTATTTTGTGAATATTATGAAAAAACTATTAGTGCATTTTGATGGAGTGGAGTTGGGTTCAACAATGAGCCAGGTAGGATATTCTCTATCCTTATTTAGAGTGAGTTGGGCATATTACAACATTTTAAGGCGCCCTTTTGATATTTTTAAGGCAGAATCAGACAAGATAAACTAATGTTTTAATCTTAGGGTACTAGAGAGGGAGATAACCTTGGGGTATAGAATGGTAGGTGATGCAATGTACGTACGTGGAAAAAAAAAGGAAACCCTAGAAATTTTTATTAAAAATTAAAATCAACCGTCTAACAACATAATTAATTTTCCTTTAAATAGGAAAACTCGAAAACGCTAAAAAAGTCAAAAAATATTCGACAAGCATTTAAAATAAAAATAAAAATAAAAATAAAAATAAAAATAAAAATAAAAATAAAAATAAAAATAAAAATAAAAATAAAAATAAAAAAATAAAATAAAAATAAAAATAAAAATAAAATAGTGAAAGGTCTTGAAAGCCCAAAAAACACCATCCATTACGAGAAAAGCTGGTGTGTCCTGACGAGTTAGTGCAGTTTGTTGATTCAACCACTTATTTTAATTCAAAATTAATTTAATCTCAACCGTCAAATAAACCAAAATCAACGGTTGTGATGTCCTCATGTCTTTTAAAACTTTAATGTCCCTCATGATTCTAGCTCTTATATTAACACATATTATTTGTTTTAATATAACTATTAGTTTGGTGCACATTTATGTGCACATAATTAATTTAAAATATGTTTAAAATAATATGGAATAGAAAAATGAATTGTATCATAACAAAATAATTATGTTAAATCAGTAATTATTGATTTAAGCAGGGGTAAAATGAGGATGTGAATTGTGGCTTCAAAAAGAAACCGTCAATTCACATCCTTGCGTTTTATATATAGGGAGATTTTATGAAATAGATTTTCAAATTAAATTCATTTTAAAAATAATGTCGCGCCTTTAAATGTGTAAACGTCAAGTCTAATTGTGAAAGAATGCATATTAGTATCGGCAAACATTTGATTTTCTAATAAAAAACTCCACATTTTTTCTTAGAATTTACAATACTTATATTAAAGCGTGTTTAAATATGTAAGAATTCATATTTAAACTGATATTTTACCATAACGTGCACAAATTGTATGTCTAATTGCATCTTTTCAAAATTATGAATTATCAACAACAGAATAATGATGAGTTTGATTAAGAGGAAAATAAATGAAAAGAGAATATATTTGTTAGTGAAGGTATGTGGATTATTTTAATTCGTTTAAAGAGTTCAGATTAGATGAATTTCTCAGACTAATGAAATTGTGTGTATTGTCAAATTCTTCAGGTATCCCGAGCAATTAGTGGGGCACGTGTCATTTTTTATTAGTGAATTGATCAAATTGAATAGAGGGTGAGATTTGAGATCTCAAGTTCTCAAAATATATAATGGGTCTCAAATGAATCTTAAATGCAAATAAAATCCCTACTAGGTTTAAGAATTTCGTTGTTTGTGTTGCTCATTCTGCTGTTGACGCAGAGCTTCGGATCTGAGTACTTTATCCAGTAGGACCTACCTGCTTACCACTTGGCTACCTCTTCTGGGGCGTTTTGGCGAGAATTTCGCTTAATGAATCTTGATGTCTTTTTTGAGAATGAGTGTGAGGCGCGGCCATATTGCACAATTTTTGGCAGGATTTCTACAGTTGAGATTGAACTTTTTGTGCTCCATCTTGATATCCAACTGCCTTGAAGATGCTCTCCCAAATGGTAATTTTTGAGGGATGTAGCAAAAAGAATTACTTTATCTGATCATCAATGTCCACTTTTCTTTTTGGACGTCCCTTAATTTTGTTTACTTTCAATCATTTCCAACCGGACATTTTACTTTTTACTCGCAGTTTTCTAAATCACTTATTATCAACCACATATTTTACATCAATTACTATCCAAAATACCGTAAAAATTATGTTTTTGGACAAACAATAGAGGGCCGAGGGAGTACATTTTATCTTACTTAATAGGGTTTTTTACCGAAAACCACCCTTCCAATAGGGCAATTTGAGACAAACCGCACCCCTCCAACTTTTTTTAAAATAACCATCCCTTAATTGTAATGGTACTCAATCATGACACCCCTTGCATTGTTCCGGCGTTGACAGTCGTTAAACACGTCGTTGACTCATCTGACTTTTAATTAAATGTCAAATAAATTTTAATTTAATTAATTACTAATTTAATTAATGAATATTTAACTACTAAAAATTATTTTAAAACATTATAAATATGACCGATTGAACATTAAAATGTCACCATATATATAAAATGAAATATAGTATAAAATATAACGTTAATCTGATTTTAAAATTAATTTAATGGTATAAAATTTGATAGTAAAATTAATAACCAGGAATATCCTTCAAGCAATTCGTATAATATCCTTCAAGCACTTATTAGTGGGAATATCCTGGTTATTTCCCACTAATAAACATCCGTTGATCTTCGTATCAACTGAGTATCCATCTGAATCCTCATCTGAGTAAGTCACTGTGCAAGCACTATTATCCTTCACGATCTCCCGTCAATCACTCTAATTTCCTTTGAGTTTGATGTGAGTATCTTTTCTGCTCAGTCGAGGTAATATCCATGTCTGATATGTTTTTCTTTTATAATCTCTTCTTCATTGATTTGCCAATTACTGATACTTCAATTTCCATAACGGTCTCCTGCCCTTTAAGACATGTAATACTTGGTAAAGATTCCCGTATTTAATATATCCGAAAGTTTCGCATGGGCATTTATGACAGTGCATACTCTTCTTCGTCAGGCCGTGATCCAGAATTTTGAAGCTCACTTTGTAAAAATTCGCCACTACCATATGAAGCTCACAAAAGTAATTCTCGAAATTTTCTTTATTTAATCTTTTGAGCGCGTATGTATTTTTATATGAAAGAATGATTTATATCTCAATTTGATGGTTTTGTAAAACCTAGATTCAATCTTGTTCAACGGGTGAAAAGTTAATAGTCATCTTTTGTTAAAATAAAATGGTTCGGAAAAGGAGGCAATTCAGATTTTGTGATTGTTTAAAGACAATATATCAAAACTTATGAAAAGAAGGTTCAAAAAGACGCAAGTATTGATTTTTTTAACTATGGATTACATACGCTAAAATTAGAAATTATAATTAGAGTTTGAAAAAATGTCTCGATTGTGCAGGGAACTTGAAACAATTTTGGTTAAAAGAGAATTTTTAAATAGATAAAAATATAAAAGTTGATATTATCAACAAGGGTTATGATCATAAAAGACATTAATTTACTGTAAGACAGAAGGACAAAATCCAAATCGTTGATTTGAATATTCTAATAGTTGAGATGAAGTTAGTTTTTATTAAATTGGTGGTTGGATTTGCAAAAAATAATGGGTGATTGGATTTGACGATTTTTTTACTTTTAATTTCATGCATTGTATGATTAGAAAACAACAATTGAGATCATGTGCAACGGTCTCACAAGTGTTTGATGTCCTCGTAGAACTTTATCTTTATCAACAAACTTAATCTATATAATTTTTAGCGAATAGAAAAATCAAAAATATACTTATTCTGATAAGGAAATAGATATTACTTATGATTTTTAGCAATTGTCAAAACCTAAAATTAAGATACAAAACTCAGCAAATATATACACGCGAATGAAAAAACTCATTTATTGACAAAATATTAACAAATGTCTTCCTAGTGAGACTTCACATGCAATCGCACATTCAGAAAAATTAAAGCAATACTACAAACCAAGGTCCCTAGTGTTGTTATGCCCGGTTTTTGTAAAAATCGCTAGGTGAAAATGGATATAAATTAATGCATTGTTGATTAGTTGGTGAGAGTCATCATCACGCTGCTCTTTGGTCAAAAGCATTGGTAGTGTATTTAGAGAGGTATTTTTTTTGATCGAAAGGCTCAAAGGCCAAAGGTACATTTAGAGGACTTAAAAGGCTAACGGAAAGTTAGTCTGACTCAGTCTAGTCTAGAGAACTAGGAAATAGAAAATAATGACTAAACCGAGTACTTCGCCTCGGTACCCATAAAGAATAATGACAGAAACTAAGTGAGCATTGTAGGAAAGTATGTCCATGATGATCCGCTTCCGAGAATGCAATGATAATAAAATAATAATGACTGTAGACATCCAGAAAGATATTCTCGGTCGAGAACCGATCAAAGACTAAATGTAGTTGGTTCAAACCGATCCGATAGAAGATGAGCTTGAGGCAGTGGAAGTCAGATACGTGGAAGATACAGATACTTGCATGGTGGAACTCAGACACGTGGACTTTGAGACAGCAGCAAGTTTAAATCATGAAACAGCTGCCACGTGTGGAGACCAAGGAAAGCCACGACAACATTTGAGATGACCGACTCACACAGCGCGGTTGAACCAGGCGGAGCAGCTGAACGGCCGGCAGCAGGAGGAGGAAAGAAGCCGCTAACAGAGACAGACGCACCATAACGGCGGACATACCACAACTCAGGAGCTGCAGCACCACCGACAACTCGGTAACACCTGAGGCTGGCGACGCCACCTAAAAACACAGCAGCCACAGCCACCGAACAAAACCACCAAACCCAACTGAGTGAAAACGCGAACAAAACTGTACACCCAGACGCGACTCAGCTGAGACGAAGAAACATTCATCCGTCCGCAGCGTTCACCAATCCATTCATCCGCAGAGGAGCAGAGACAGACGAGGAAACACCCGTCGGGAGAACACAGCAGAGAGGTTGGCAACGCCACCACTAAACAGAGCTTCAAAAAATAAAAACAAAATAGAACCACAAAATAGACAGCACAACAGGGGTAACGGTGGCGGTAAAAGATAACGAAGAGTGAACCAGCCACCCCAACCACCTGTGTGCACAGCCACCTCAAAAACTCTACTCGCCGCCGCCATCGAAACATCAGCACCTCATCACTTTCGCACTAAAGCCAACTTGAAGCAGCCACCAACCCATAGACATCCGCTCTACAGAAGAAACGGAACAGGGCGGTGGAAGAAGGAGGCATCGGCGGAGAGGGGAGAGAGTTTAGAGAGAGACAGCGATGAGAGAGAGAGACGAAAATATTGTGTCAATTATTTAGAGAGGTATTTTGAGTAAAGTGTATGTAGGGTGTAGTTCATTTAATAGTTTTAGTATATTCTAGAGATGTCTTGTACGCGTTGTACTTAACTTGCAATAATAAAATGCATTTCTATTATTGTGAAAATTTGAGATCCAACAAATCAAAGAAAAATAGTTTCTAAGTGGGTGACCAAAAACATTGTGATGACTTTTTTAGATCACTCTATAAAAAGCAAGATGTCATGATGTCTACTTTGACAAATTAATACCAGAGGAGACCAATTTAGAGATAAATTTTTTTAAGTGGTATTAGAGCCAAATTTTTAACTCCCTTAGTATTTATCAACGTTGTCAAGAATAAGTGCACGAGATAGAAATGTTGATTCAACATTGCTTGTAGAAGCTATATACTACAAATATAAAATAATTTACTTCCACATTTGATCTATAGATGAAATAACCTGATTTGCTATTGCTAAATGTTGAACTCACTCTGTCAAATTTTTAACAAAACATTGAAAGGATAAGATTGGATTAAATAAAGAATATAAAAATCTATTAAGATAATAATAATAGAGGTCTTGATATCATATTCATAAAATTGACGAGACCAACTTTATACTTCTAAAAATGTGAACCACGAAGCAAGCTTAGGAAGAAACAAATTAAGTTAAAGAAGTTTATCTATGCACGATGACATCAAAGTTTGAAAAACAAAAGATGGAGAAAAAATAAGTTAATTTTATTGGAAAATCAATAACTATATTTGCATTGTTACAAAATCTATAAAAGATTTTTCATAAGGCAATCATGCAAAAGTTTTGGCTATTTAAGAATCTTAAAATCTATAAAATATGAATAAGGACACCTTGAGGAGATTGTTACACACCTATATGATGACAATAAAGGAAGCGTCTCAATGGAAATGTTTCAAAATTGTCAGCCTACAGTTTGCACTCATTCAAATCAATGAGTCTGATGAGGAATCGGTTTTGAAGAATGCACAATCTATGTTAATATAGTGGAAAATAGATGATAAAGCTTGGTTTTTACCCAATAGATGAAAAGTGAAAACTAGTTACTTCGACAAGAGACATCAAAAGAAAATATAACTCAAATATACAGATGATGAGAAACGATAATATAATACTAAGTAAAAATTAATTGATAAAAAATATAGACAAATTTATGTGAGAATGTCAAGCTGTTAAAAGAAAAAAATGTGTATTGTTGGATTTAGTGGGATATAATCAGAATATTCAAACAAAATAATAAGCATATTAATAAACTAAAGATGTTCATATAATTGCTGACAAGATGAAGACAACATAACATTGAAGTTGATGCATATGCCTTGTTTTCAGTGAACAAAAAGGCGTCACCTAGGCGAGCGATTCTCGTGTAGGCGCTCAAGCAATGACAAAAACGCCTCTGGAGTAGGGGTGTCCATCGGGCCCGAAAGCCCTAAAGCCCTAAAAAAGCCCTAAGGCCCGGCCCGGTCCAAGCCCGGCCCGACCCGCACCCAAGGCCGAAAAAAGCCCGAGCCCGAAAGCTCCGGGCCGGGCTAGGGCTTGAATTCCGAAGCCCGAAAAGCCCGAAAAGCCCGGCCCGGTCCAAGGCCCGAAAAAGCCCGATCAAAAAAATAATTTTTAAATAAATATATTATTTTCAAATTTAAAGTATATGATATTTATATCATTTATATAACATCACAACAACATACAACAATATACAAACATTTTATATCTATTCTAAACGCATATAAAATTGTTTAAGTTATTCTAAACAATATACAAACATTTTATATCTATTCAAAATATAGACTATTCGTTGAACACATTATTTAAAATTATTGTATAAAAATATTTATAACTAAATTGGTTTAAAATATGTATTTCAAATTAATTAAAATTTAAAAACGAATTAAAATTGAAATTAGGTTCGGTCAAACCCGGTCAAACCCGGTCAAAGCCCGGTCAAAGCCCGGTCAAACCCTAAAGTCAAAGGGCCTAGAAAAGCCCGTGGGCCTTACGATTTTAATGAGGCCCGGCCCGGCCCGGCCCGAAATTTTTAAAAAGCCCGAATATTTAGGGCCGGGCCGGGCTCGGGCCTTACGATTTAGGGCTAGGGCCGGCCCGGCCCGGCCCATTGGACATCCCTACTCTAGAGGCTTGAGGTGAGATCAATGCAAGAGGGGTCACCTTTGACGCCTCGCCAACCCCTTCAAGATCTCTCTCATGTGTCACCTTCTCGTCCTTTTTATTTTTTTAATCGAAACGACACTTTTTGGATTAGTGTTAGGGTTTTTTATGAAACATTTTTCTGAACTCCGGGATCCTCAACTCAAACGACCTAAAATTGTGCTTGCCTCTTACATGTGCCACATCAACTGGACTTCTCCCCAAAGGCCCACTTTAGATTTTCTTCTCTTTAAATTTCACTAAGTTAGCCTTCGTTCGCAATTTGCTAGTACTCATTTCGACTTGAAAGATATAGCGATTCAAATTGATCTCAATCCTTTAAGTAGAGTTTCATTTTTACATTCTTGTACATTGAATAGATTATGGTTATAATTTAATAATTTTGTTATTTATTATTTAAAATTTTAATTTCGAAATTTAATTTCATAATCATCATTTTTATCCGAAAGGTGTTCGTTTTCACTCCTCGCCTCCCACCTATGACCCTTTTCGCCTTTTATCGTCTTTTGTTTTTTCTACACTGACTAGTGTGTAAATGATATTTCTAATTATGACGTTTCGGCGTGATACGTTAGATACATTTAAAGCCATGATTTACAAAGAAATGAGATGGAAGATTTTCTATAAAGTGCAAAATAAATAGAAGTCTTCCATAAAATACTTACATGTGTTTGACAGTACCTGCTTTATCATTTAAAATCAACATTATTCCTAAAAATTAGATGCAAAAGAAAGGAAGGAACACGCGTGGAATATTAGTGGAAAAGTGGAACCAATAGCATCTGCAACCCTCGAACTAAAATTGAACAAAGTCGGTCAATATTCTCATATGTGATCAAATGCGCCTCTCGTAAACATCAATACAAAATTTCACAACTATATAATAGCTCAACAAAAAAAACTCTATAAACTCCGGTATACCTACAACAAAAGAAGATATATAGTCTAATGTAGTTTTCGTCCCATTGTAAGAGTTAAAGGCTGTTCATTAAGATATGGAGCTAGAGAGATTCTTCAACTTGAGTTTCTCTACATCAAAGTTTACTTTCATTGTATTATATGTTGGTTAATAGCATTGTATTGTACATGTTGTACTACGTAATGAAATATGCTTCTGCATTGTTCGATTAGAGCACCTTACATCAATGACAAAGACTTTTTATGTGGGTTACCAAATCATTATGTTCAATTTTTTACACCGACCGAAAAAACACGTTACCGTAAAGAGGGAATGTGTCATGTGGATCCTCTTAATTTGGTGGATCCGTGGATCCCCTCTTACAGCCGTTGATTACATTTTTTGGGTGCACCAGATTGCGCCAGCGCATTAATGAAGCATGTGCAATTCACGTGTGCATTTGTCATGTGCACATCACGTGTGCATTTGTCATGTGCACATCACGTGTGCATTTGTCATGTGCAATTACGTGGCGCAATCTGGTGCGTCCAAAAAATGCAATCAACGGCTGCAAGAGGGGATCCACAGGATACAACCCACCGTAAAGATTGTTACGTCTAACATCATAGGACGTTTTCTTGATGGGATTAAAATGTAAATAGGAAATTTGAGGAAGTCTATATAAGTACTTTTTATCCATAAACACTCTTGGATTATTTTATATATTTTAATATTAAGGAAAATTATAGAGGTAAGTAATGTGACGCATAATTATAACGCAAGCACGTGATTAGAATTAATCGAACTGATTTTCATCGTATGCCAATTATTTGGCCTATAAAATATCATATTTTGAGAATTTATATGGGTTGGTTCATACCCGAAATAAATTTGTAAACATTCTCTTTTGCAAATTATGATTTAATATCAAATTATGTTTAGAACTACCAAAAATAACAATTAAGAATTTGAAATTCAAAAAAATCGATTGAGTTTCATACAAAATTTAGATAACGTGAATTGTGATTTTATTTCGGATAATTTTAAAAAACCATCCAGATTATAGACATAATTATAGAAAATCGCCGCTATAATACATATTTGCAGTAAATTAACTTTATAAACTGCTTCGTTAGCATTTCACCACATTGCTAATATTTCTTTACAATAATCTTTATATGCGTGATTATACGCCCTTTTTAATATTATTTATTCATGCTAAATTTAAAAAAAATTACATAAATAACGTTCATAATTATAAAAAATTTATAATATACTTAATCAAAATAGTTGTATTCAATTTTATTCCGGAACTTTTTAATAGTATATATAATTTAATAATCATTTGTATATATTCAGTTAGTTATAATGGATTTATGATTAAAGAGGACATGTAACTATTGTAAGACAGGAGGACATGATTTTAGCCGTTGATTTGATCAATCTGACGGTTGAGAGTAAAGTTAATTTTTAATTAAATTAGGCAGTTGAATTTGCAAAAAACACGGATGGTTAGATTTGACAGTTATCTTTTTGTTTAAATATAATTCGTTGGATTATTAGTAATCAACGGTGGAGATTATCTCTCACCGTTACACCAAAATTTAGATGTCCTCCTAGAACTTCTTCTAACTATAATGAAGAAAAAATTTAATATAATATATTGATACTAAATATTCATTTCAATGATATGATTTGATTTAAAAATAAAAAAATATTCTCTATTCTTTTTATGATTTGATTCTTGAAATAACACATTATGATTCATGAACAAATACATTATTTCATTTAATAACTCGTTAAAATTCAAAAAAAACATAATACTAATGTTGAATATGTTTTTCATCATCTAATCGAATTTTTTTATTATTGTCCTTTATAAATAAATTTAAAGGAAAGAGATCAAGGAGGAAATGTATTTTTATACGTAGAACAGTAGGACATCATCTCAATCTTTAATTTATAATAATGTAATGGTTGACATTGATAACCATCATTCTCAACCGCCCGTGTATTTTGCATATTCAACTACCAATTTAAATTAAAAACCAACTTAATCTCAACCGTCAAATCTATCAAAATCAACGGTTGAGATCGTGTCCTTCCGTCTTACAACACTATACAAATACAATACTTCGTCCTGGATCCTTACTCAAAATTTAAAAATTAAATATATTTTATCTAAAATTAAGGGATAAATAACTATTTTTATTTGTACTATTATAATTTAAATATTATTAGATATTTTATCATAACTAGTAGTAATGTGCACATAAATATGTGCGTGTAATTTTATTTTATTTTTATAATATAGTTTATAAGAAATTTGTAATTAATATATGGGTATTTAGGAAAGATGAATTGTGGCTTCAAAAAACCTTCAATTCCCCCTTCATGCTTTATATATAAAATAGATATTGCTAAAACATGTTCTGATATATTTTATATATTTTATGTGAACAATGACTAACGTGGTCGATTTGATATTTAAGGGTGACTTTATAAATTATATGAAATATGTGACTTTTTATTTGATCTCATTGAATGTAAATAGTCTTATTAAATAAGTGATTTTTTTACAGTTATGAGTTTTATATGGGTGGTTATCTGAAATTTACCCTAAATAATCAAATAACGGACTTTATATGTGTGTATATCAACATTAAATAGTAACGACAGAAGATGGTGGAATGCTAGCGACTCATTGTAGAGGTTGTTTATTTCAAGTATGTATTGTAAAGGTGATTTTCTATAATTATACATATTATCAAGTTGTTTATTTCAAACCCTGGCTTCACCACTTTTCCTCATATTTTTCTGGGCTTCATTCCTCCCGTCTGTGCGCGTGGAGGCTGTTTATTCTTTCCGTCTGTGCGCGGAAGCTGTTGATTTGATGCTCTATAGATGCTCATTTCTTCCCCTTTAAGAGGAGACTTTTGGATGTCATTGCTTGAAGTGATGCAAGATTGCTTGGATATTGATGGATGATTGAAGTTCATTGGTGGTAGTGCCTAGATGCGTTCAAAGTATTAGTTGTAGTAGATGAATATGTAATATCTTGTACTCAATTGTAACTCACCCATCAAAAAAGTTGATTTTATGTAATCTACACTAAAAACTTACCTAACAATTTCATTTTGTAATAAATCTCTAATCTCTAAACTCTAAACTAAGCTTTTCCCTTAAATATAAATACAGATATACTCTAACACTCACATCTCCAATTCCATTAGCATTAATATAAAGAAACTCAAATCCAAAAATGAATACAAAACAAAGAAACACTTGCCAAAATCAGATGAGAAAATGTGACAAAAATCCATCCCAAATCCAAAATCCAAATTGAAAACCACATCCTTTCTCTTCAAATCAAATACCCTTTTTTCTTTCCTTTCTCCAAGTCTCACAAAAACCAATTAAAGGTGAAAAAAGTCCACATTCCATTTAATCACTCAGCAGCCTACAAATAAAAATCTCACCTTTACTTACATCCAATCAATTGATGCGATTTGCCCTCGATCGGATTCCGATCAAGATCGCCTTACGTCGAATCCCTCTTCGATTTCAGCTTCTGGGCGGTGGATCAATGGCTAGGACCACCGTCTCCAAACCCTTAACAAACTCCTTGATTGACAACGAAGCTGGGATTGCTAGAAGATTCTGGAACAAGTTTAGAAAGGAAGCTACTTTCGCTATCTACACTCCTTTTTCAATCTGCTTGGCTTCTGGGAAGCTTCACATCGATTCTTTCCGCCATTATGTTGCTCAGGATGTTCACTTTCTTAAAGCTTTTGCTCAAGCGTATGTTTCAAGATTTGATCTTTTCTTATCTTTCATAGTAATTAGGGTTTAGGGTTTGCCATTCTAGCTTGATTACTGGATCTTGTTACTTGTTGATGATTCTTTTTGAAGGAATAACAAGGAATTTTGTACTTAGAATCATTGGTTTTTATTTAGGTATGAACTGGCTGAGGATTGCGCAGATGATGATGACGAAAAGCTTGCTATATCTGAATTGAGGAAGGGTGTTATCAAGGAACTGAAGATGCATGACTCTTTCGTACATGTATGATCTCTGGTCTCTCTCTTTTTTCTTGTTTTCTATTTGTTTAGAAAGTGATGGTTGGGTGATGCAATTTATTGTTTGATGTTAGAGTTCATACTTTGTATTTAGCCACCTAATGAGGGGCTGTGCATGTTGTTTTTTTGTAATGAACATTCTTTCATTGCTTTGGACCCTGCCATCAATCGTCTTATCAGTTACATATGATATCCACGACATGTGAGTCACTTTAGATAAAATCAGGCAAAGTCTTTTCAGGGATGAAGATGAACTTTAGATATTACACTAGAGGGGGAGAATTTGATGATGTCAATCGTGATGCAACACATTTCTTTTATGCTCTGTTTGGTTGCAGCAAAATTCCATGGAAAGAAAATGTGATAAAAACTGAATGGAAAGAAATTTTAATAAAAAATTCAAGGTGTGTTTGGTTGCTCATAGAAAATATAATATGAAATAAATATTATGTTCAATACATAAAAATCATGTAAACTAATTTTTGACATAATTAAATTTAAAAGCACCAGCCAAGATAATGGCTACGAAAAAAATCAGCACGAATAAAAAATAAAAATAAGAAGAATCAAAGCTTGAGATCATCATGAAAAGTGTATGGACACAGGATTTTCATTTTCCATTGATTTTAGAAGGGAGAATAATAATGGAAAATGAGTTTGATTTTTTTATATATTTTTCTTGTGATTTTTTTCCAACCTTTTTTCCTTGCAACCAAACATGAAAAACTCAACCTTTTTCCACATAACTTTCTTTTCACTTAATTTTCCCTGCAACCAAACAAGGGGTTAGGAATCAGAGTTTCTAAAGGAATGAATGGTTTGTTCGAGAAAAGAGTCAGGTCTCAAACTTTGTAGAGAAGCAAACTTTAGGTGGAAACAATTAAGTCATTACACTTATATTAATGTTAGGTGGGAACTGTAATTCAGTTGGTTGTTTTAAGCATATGGCAACATGTAAAATGACTTTATGGGTATTTATTGGCCTACTATCCGAATCTCCTAAACCATATGTTTGGATACGAAGTTAGTTGAAATCAAAGTTAGCAATGCTGTACTAAAATTTGTATTGTTAACTGAAACAAAATGGCATTTTCTAGCTTATTTACGAATTGCGCTGCACTTTATTTTATACATTAATATGAAATTGATTGTGCTCGTCATCTGTTAAATAAAGCTTGACGAGAGTAAAACTGCATTCGCAAAGCAAGGCATAATCACTAGTGAAAAGAAAAGGTCACAATCTTGTTATAATCAAATTGTTGTCCAAATGCCATTTTTATTTAAAATACCGTAACCGTACACATGGCACCATAAGAAATATATAAAATATGTTTACATATTTTTATTTTATCCTCAGACCATATTCAATCTTTGTACTAGTAGGGATTTTTGCCTTCAATGTTATCTTATTTTGTAGGATTTCGGTTCTGACTTCACCAAAGAAATTCCTGTGAACACGGTGACTACCAAGTACACCGATTTTCTGTTGGCTACAGCCTCCGGGAAAGTTGAAGGAGTCAAGGGACCTGGTAAACTTGCGACACCTTTTGAGAAGACCAAAGTCGCTGCATACACACTTGGAGCCATGACACCATGCATGAAATTATATGCTTATATAGGGCTGGAATTTCAGGCTCTAGTTCCTGAAAATGACGTCCATCCATATCAAAAGTGGATTGAAAGTTATTCGTCCGCTGCTTTTCAGGTTTGTCAACAGTATGGGGATCTTAAGAAGAAGATTTATCAAAGCTACTAGAACTTGTTCATTCTTCATGCTGATTGATTTTTTCATGTAGGATTCTGCACAGAAAAATGAGGATTTGCTGGACAAATTAAGTGTTTCACTGACTGGAGAAGAACTTGAGGTTATTGAAAAGCTTTACCACCAGGCCATGAAACTTGAAATAGAGTTCTTTGCTACACAGCCACTTACTCAGCACATTGTAGTACCGTTGATTAAATACCATAAACCTGAAAAGGATCGTCTTATGATATTTTCTGATTTTGATCTCACCTGTACTGTTGTCGATTCCTCTGCAATTCTGGCTGAGATTGCGATAGTAACTGCACCAAAATCTGATCAAAATCAGTCTGAAAGCCATTTGGCCAGAATGTCGTCATTAGAGCTGAGGACTGCTTGGGACATCCTTTCCAGGCAGTACACGGAAGAGTATGAGCAGTGCATTGATGGCATTTTGCCCCCTGCAAAAGGTTATGTTCAAGTTTTTCTCCTTCCTGCTAAAGCATTTCTAACTTTCTTTTGCTTTTCCACAAATTTGGTAACATGATGCAATAGCCCGCTGTGTATAAATTTTGTAGATGGTTCTTTTATTAAGTATTACCTGCTATTGTACTCTCCCAGAGTACTTTTAATTTTCCTCTGACATACAGTACTCTTGCAGCTGACAGGTTTAATTATGAAGGTCTAAGAAAAGGGTTGGAGCAACTATCCGAATTTGAGCGAAGGGCGAATGCTAGAGTGATTGAATCTGGCGTATTGAGAGGTCTAAATGTGGAAGACATAAAACGTGCTGGAGAGCGGATGGTTCTTCATGATGGCTGTATTAATTTCTTTGAGAAGATGACAAAGAATGACGCTGTTAACTCTGATATTCATGTTCTTTCATATTGCTGGTGTGGGGATCTCATAAGGGCAGCATTTTCTGCAGGTACATCTATGCATTCAATAAGATTGTTGTTTGTATAGAGATCAATATGAAAACCCACCTGCTGTCTGCAAGTATAAGTGCATGAAGTGTGGCATGTTATTTGGTCAATTTGTATGAGAAGTTTCTCTGGATGACATATAGTCCCCCATTGGGATGCACCTGATTAATTTTCTTCTCATTACCAAGTACACTTTTATTTAAATTCTTACAGCGTGCTCATTGAGTTGATTTCCATTCCTGAATATTTTTCTTTGCCTGGTTCCTCTTTATTGGTTCTTAAGTGGAAATGATTTGTCTTGCACTTATCGTTGTTTTGATC
Organism: Sedum album; assembly: GCA_006409495.1. Classification (NCBI taxonomy): domain Eukaryota; kingdom Viridiplantae; phylum Streptophyta; class Magnoliopsida; order Saxifragales; family Crassulaceae; genus Sedum; species Sedum album. The sequence goes on along the minus strand of QZGG01001257.1, from coordinate 3,591 downwards.
ATTCTTTGAACAGAGGCCTTACGTGCAATGAAGGTGCACTCGAATGAGCTTAATTTTGAGAATTCCATATCCACCGGTGAAATTATAAAGCATATGGAGTCACCCATTGACAAAGTCAAAGCCTTCAAGGATATTCTGGAGAGCAGTAGAGATGATAAGAAGGCACTGACTGTATACATAGGTGACTCAGTTGGTGATTTGCTTTGCCTTCTGGAAGCTGATGTGGGCATAGTTATCGGATCTAGCTCAAGCTTAAGGAAAGTGGGCAGCCAGTTCGGGGTCTCTTTTGTCCCACTGTTGCAGGGACTGGTTAACAAACAACGAGAATGTGCTGACAAAGGTTCATCAAATTGGGAAGGGTTATCAGGGACACTGTACACAGTTTCTTGCTGGGCTGAAATACATGCCTTCATCTCGGGAAATTAGCTTTCTCTTGTTTTGTTCTCGTTGTTTCTTGGTTTCCAACCACAACCAGGACAGAGTTTTGATATAGTAGAAAACAATGGTACAGAAATGATGGCTTGTTCTTTAAAAAAAGCCACAGATGTCTGATGTCAACCCTCATTACATTAGTACAGATTCTTTTGGTGAAATCTAAGTGCTGTTCTGAGAGGCCACCGCCAATACTCTTAGTTGTGTATGTGTCTCACCCTCTGGCCAAACTTTATTCATGTATTGTTTCTAGTTTCTTTAACGCTCATAGTCGTGAAATGATTTTTTCAGGTTTGGAGAAGCAGGCAGCACGGCAATGTGAATGAGGGAAAGTCTTCTTGTTCATCTGTCGATATGTTTTGCCGTTTCAGTATTTGAGAGACAGCAAATATAGAACTTTAATATCTGTATCCTTAAATTTCCATATTTGAAAAATGTATTGAGTTTTCGTTCTCAATGCATGTGCCGAATGTACACTGAATTTCTCTGAATTCGATTTCATTTGAAAAATGTATCGAGTTTTTTTAAATAATAAAATGTGTGGTTATAAATGATTGAAAAATGACAAATAAAAAGTGAGATAAAAAAAGGTGGATAAACATTTAGGCCGGAAAAAGTATATGGCAAACATACTAAGGAAATGTATCAAGTGGATTCATCTAATTTGGTGGACTCGTGAACCTCTTTTGTAATCGTTGATTGCATTGTTTGGATGCACCAGATTGTGCCAACGCATTAATGAAAAATGTGAGTTGCATGTGATGCACTCGTGATGTGCACATGACAAATATAATGACGAGGTGCAATCTGGTGCATTCAAAAAGTGCAACCAACGGATGCAAGAGAGAGTTCACAAGTCCAGCAAATTAGATGAATCCATGGAATACAAACTCAACATACCGATATGGAATCACTTAGTACTCGCACACACTTACCAAGATAATACAGTTTCTTTTCCATATGATTCATGTACTTGATATAGTGCTGCTTCTACTAGCGAGAAGAAATCGACTAATGATCCACCAACCACATGATGACACCAGCATCAGCATTGCTTTTTGAGCAAATTAGTAGTCTTATGACAATTTCTATATTTATGAAATCAGTACCCACTAATCATAAAGGCCATGACAAACTGACGTGCAGTACACCTACAGGTTGCACTCATACATTTATTATCTTATCTTAATTGCACAAGAAGTAGCGGTCTAACGATCAGCCACCTGTTTTTGAGATCGGTCAGAGATTCAAGTCCTCTTCAATTGATCTCCTCCTTGAATGAAGAATAAATTTATTAATTTTAACAGTGCATACCGACGGTCAAAAAGACATTAAAGTATCAACTTTATGCAAAAGACCATATTGAAAAGAGGGGGTATATTAGTTAGTAATTATTTTGAAAGAACCAAAATGCATTTGGGTTTTGTGGGGATTTAAGTTTAAAACCAAGGTTGTTTTTGTCCATTTCACCCTCCGTATGCACCGAACCGCATTTTTTTCTTAAAACAAATTTTGACTTACTTTTTGCAAACAATGTCACTCAAATGCTATATAACAACACTTCACTAACTCTTCCAACTGCTCCATATAACAACCTCCAAATATTACTTTCCTTCTGCGTCCGGAAGTTGTATAACATGGTGAAGTCATCAGTGGATGGAATGAAGGGTGATAGCGGATACGATAAAGGGTTTAGAAAAGCATGCACTCAGCTACAGACTTATGGATATGGAGTTGATTGAGGGCTGCTTGAGTAAGATTGGCCTCTTGGGCAAGTCTAACGCTTGGCTTTTCATTTTTTGTTTGTGGTAATGTATTTTCTTACACACCTTTTAAGAGCTACTTCGGGTGTCATGAAAGTTATGTACGTACGAGGGAATTGAATCGGAAACTTTCCTACCCTCCATTGATTTCTTTCCGGATTACTAGATACTGATGTGTTGTGACATGTATATTTATATAAACCTATGGAAGAATAATTTCCAGAAAGCTTCAATTTCTACAAAATTGCAGATGAATGCACCATTGAATAAAGCTGGAAATTTCGTCTTTGAATGGATGGACCACTTAAATTGTCGTCAAAAAGTTTGTTCAGCATTCAGCATCATATTTCCACAACCCTGAAAGTGTCCTGCAATATATTTAAACCTTTCACACTGAGTTTATGTAGTAGAGTTGTGTTCCAGAGAGACATGTAAATTTAGTGAGATACAAGGACATAATCTTGACCGTTGATTTGATTAATTTGACGGTTGAGATTAAAGTTGGTTTTTATTTAATTGGGCGGTTGGATTTGCAAAAAAAAGGGCGGTTGGTGATTGACGGTTACCAATATCAACTAACACGAGAATGGAAATGAGCAGAGACAGTGTGAATTTTGGCTGAGCATCTCATTTGCATCAGTGATAGAATCGTCTCCATCAATATGAAACAGTGACTTGAGTTCTGATTTCGGTAGTGCATTTGGCGCATCTGACTCCGGTAGATTTCTTTCTAGAGGAACCTTAAAATGTCCAGTTCGCTAGTAAGCAAGAAATGCATGCTGCTATGAAACTTAACGTCAAAAAATGTCAATTGATCGGAATTTACAATTTTTAACATCTTTTAAGCCTTCTGTTCCTTCACGAACATGAGGTAACCAGAGAAGGAAAAATAAGCACCAAGCTCTGCGAATCCAGGAACCATCTCAGCAGAACTGAAGAATGAAGAATTATTCCGAATGTGAAAAGTCCCGTGTCTCTGAAGAAAATAAAACTGTTAAAAAATTCAAATAAAAAATGTACATCACTTAAAAGTTGTTGATGCTCTCGCAAATCCTTAAGAAAAACAACTCGTCTTTTGAAATAAACTTCTCACTTTTATAGTTCCGTGGAACTCAATATTAAAACTAATCGTTCACAACTCTAAGCAATATCACCGTATGATTCACTAACACGCGATTATTAAGAATGTCTGTTGGGCCTTAGTTTTGATGGATGACAAACACTAAAGACTGATATTGCTTTGAGTTTTTGTGAGATATGCAGGATGCAATTAAAGGAACTCTACTTGCCAAAGAAGGAACGAATTTAAGAACCAATCAAAAGAATAAAGGAACAATAGGCAGCCGCGCCGACTTTGGAAGGCGGCATTAATGAAGAGATCTTGCAGCATTAATTG
>QZGG01001256.1:0-71104 GCA_006409495.1 Sedum album | reverse complement strand
GTTGGACAGAATTTCCTTTATTTACTTGGATCCTTGCTGAATACTACGGAAGCGTTATGATGTTGACCTTGCCGGTCTATTGTAATCTAAACGTCTTCCCAGTGATCTCCTTAGATATGGGCAGGATTAGAAGAGAGCAACTTTGCTCTTTGCTTGCTGAAAGTTTTACTGAAAATAGTGCAGATTTTATGCAATCGAGTGATAAACAAATTGGACGATGCTTCTTGCAGTCTTTGCAGAATTCTCTTCTCCAAAAATATGAAAATACAAAGTGCTGGGAACCCTAATCTAATAGGAAACGGGCTGCCTTCATTCCTCAGGAGATAAGTCTTATCCTTTAGGAGTTATTCCTCTGCATAACTGACAAATAACTGACCACAAACTGCTTGCATAACCTATGCTACTCAAAGTGAATATGCAGGACACAACATAATACACATGACCTAAGGTATGTGTGACACATTACATGGACTGATTTATTAAAACAAAGTAGTTAAATGAAATACTTAGATCTTAGGTTAGATGATGATCTTCAAAGGCAAAAGTCTCCATGACATACTTGCTGCCCATATTCATATTGTTGCTTCCCCTTGGACAGACTTGAGTTAGGAAATGTTCTGAGCTTCCTTGAACTTAGTTGAAGTGTCATAAGCTCGTGCAAGCTGATCTGAACTGAGTTTGGTTGAGCTAGTTTGAGCTGACCGAACTCCTGGGAACCCTTCTTGAATACAAAACTGAGCTGATCTAGTACAATAAAGGCCTTGGAAGCCACTGCATTGCTGCTGGACTTTGGTTCTTGGGCAGCGTGGTTTGCTCCCAAAAGCCTTGCTGCTGAAGTGTTGCCTTCGAAGTGAGCCTGGTCCTTTGCTGACTTAGCCGGTCAGGTTGGTTGGGTGAAGGATTTCCTAAGGTCAAATCCGAGAACACAACAGGTCCCGCCCGCCAAAGACCTATCTTGTCCTTCAGATCGAAATCGGAAAATCTGCATATCGGCACCTTCCTCTGCTGAGTTCTGATCATTCTTTGTTGTCCACTCTGGGTCTGCTAGTGCTCCTTGTAGTTCACTAGGGCTGCTGCGGTACTTGGCTTTCCTCCCTTAAGAAATGCCATTAAAGGATGGCTAGTTTTTGGAGTGTAAGTGATCACCAAACAATCTGATCTTTCGCCCATTATCCATGAACTCCATCACCTTAATCTTAAAATCCACCTTGATTCTCCAAGATTATGCAGCCACTCCATCCCTAAAATCACATCAACTTCTCCTAATGGCATCAGTAGAAAATTGGTCTTTACACCTTGAAGAAACTTACATTGTTGAATCTGGTAATTGATTCTAGTCAATATTTAAGTCCGAATTAACTCTACACTAACAATGGCTGACGTTTTGCACGATTATGAATAAGGGACAAGCCTTAACAGTTGGCAAATGAATATGAATTCAACAGATAGATTTGTTACATTAAGTATGGCGGATACATTTTAAAAGATATGTTTAACGCTCATTTTCCAGGGACAAAGTTAGTGGCATAAGCCCAAGCATTATTGGCAACTGGATCAGCAACATGGTCGAACAGGTTCTCAATAGGCCCCTTTCCGGTAACTATAGCTTGGACAAAGAATCCAAACATTGAGAACATGGCCAGTCGTCCATTCTTGATTTCTTTCACTTTCAGCTCAGCAAATGCCTCAGGGTCATCAGCTAATCCAAGTGGGTCAAAGGATCCACCAGGGTATACTTTGTCTAGTCCTTCACCAAGAGGACCTCCACCCACTCTGTAACCTTCAATCAATCCCATTAGAACAACCTGAGTAGCCCAAATAGCCAAGATGCTCTGTGCGTGAACAAGGTTGGGGTTGCCAAGATAGTCAAGTCCACCCTCTGAGAAGATTTGCGCTCCAGCTTTAAACCAGACTGCCTCGCCGAATTTGACACCATTCTTGGATAGGACTTCAGGGAAGACACAGCCAAGAGCACCAAGCATTGCCCACCTGGAGTGGATGACTTCAAGCTCACGGTTCTTGGCAAATGTCTCAGGGTCAGCTGATAGTCGAAGTGTCCCAGCCGTAGTCACCAGGGAATTCTCCTGTCAGGTAAGACGCAGTCTGCTCTGAGAATGGTCCCAAGTTTTGGGACGGTCAGCGCCGTACCTGTAAATGTAAGCATAATGAGTATACAATCTAATATTTCATCAGAGTGTCATCATAAGTAAAATAAAAGAGGCTTACCAGATGCTTTGTGGCGCGCTTTTTACAGTGCGCCTCATCGTTGCACGGCCACCTGAAAAGTTACCAACCTTGCGAACAAGCTCATTCTGCTGCTTGAGGCCTGTCTGACCGACAAAGGCAGATTGTTGGATAGCAGAGGTGGCCATTGAGCTTAGTAAACTGTCTTGAGGGATGGTTGTAATAATCTTTGTGCTGGAAATGATGATTTTAAAGAGCGATCAGCTAGCAGTTTGGATTAGGATATCGACACGTCAGGATTTTCTAATAGGCCATTTGATTCAAAATGTGGATTTTCATGTAGAATTGGTGATGAGATGTTGGCTATTGTTTTGCCATGTTGGCTCGGAAGAATCTAAGATGTGGCTCAACTCCTGCCCACAAGTGCTGCAATCCTTAATAAAAATCTCTGTGGATAACTTTTCAGATGCTCTTGTTTCTGCAACATTGCGCATTTGCCATTTCTACACATTTAGCATACAATGGGAATTAGAGTGTTACATTTTACTGCATCATAAATTACATAACTCATCCGAATTCTTTCTTTATTATCTTTTCAGTATATACAATCTTGTTATATATAAAACACTCTCAGGTAAGTGTTTAGAATGAACTCTAATGAAAAATACCACCTCAAGATGACAATATCAAGTGATATCATTACTATCGGTTATAATACCATTACTACAAAACCAAGCATCATAAGCTTCAGATACAGAACTTCTATCGAGCTCAGCTACATAATGAAAGAACAGTGATATCATGTGATGATCAATACCAACCATAGACTGTTTGTTCATCTAAGCATGAAGAGGCCTGAACTGCAATAGACACGCGAACTATTAGTACCAACATATATTGACGATCATTCATTCCGAATCAAATCACTTCACAAGTTATGTTCGACAACATATCCATATAAATGTATTAGAAATTTCGTAAATACTACTTATATGGCAAATGTTAACGAAATTTTCTACTTTTCAGTGATCACATTGTCACACATGTACACTTAGATTCAATGTTTCAACAAACAAATCTCATCAATCAGAAGATATATAATAAACAAGAATTAAACACAACATTACCTCACTCAACCAAATACCCTAAAAAAAGCTCGTAAATTCGGCTGAGCCCTAATTTACTTTCTGAATCCCAAACTTAATCTCAACGTCATCAGCCAATTCCATCTGCCCCAGCCTTCTCAACCCTCTAGTCAATACCTTAACAGTATACTCATCCGGCCTAATCCCAACGCCCCACCCGCTCCTCTTCATCATCTCATACATTCTCACCATTGACTCAGCTCTACCTGACTCAGTCAAAGCCTTCAACATCATCACAATGTTCCTCTCATCCTCACAATTAACCACACCACCACTCTCCATCTCCAAATCCCTAACCAATCCGTCAATCTCATCCCGCATTCCTATCCTCCCGAGCCCTTTAACCATCCCAGCGTACTTATCGAGGCCGATGGCATACTCCGACTTGATGGTGCGAAACACCTTGAGAGCCAAATCGCAACGCTCCTGACGCAGGAGCTCATCCATCGCGGCAACTAGATCGTTTTTGATAAGGCGAGATAGCGTTTTGGTGACTGCATCGTCGTCGTCGTTGGAGAGGCGTTTGAGGGCTTGTACGGCTTGGATTGCCTCGATGCTGAGGACGCGGCCTTTGACGAGGGGTCCTCGTTTTCCGCGGGGACCACAGCGGATGACTACGGCGGAGTGTTTGAAACGGTTTGAATTTGCGGATGGGATGGCGGCGGTCGGCGGTGGTGAAGTGGAGTGAAGCGCGGAGGACGCCATCCGAGCAGATAACAAAAGCAGCAAGCCGAAGGAGATAAAAACATAAAATAGTATTGCTTATATTGAAATCATGAAAGAAAATTTAAGAGAAAATTTAAAAATAATAATTTTTCAGAAAAAATTTATATTGTTTTTTTATTTTTCATAATTTAATCAAACACACTCAAATATTTTTGTTTAAATTTTCCATCAAATTTTATTTTCCACCCATTTTTTCATGCAACCAAACGGAGCATTAGAATAAATTTAGTTTTTTTGTTTGTGAAAAACCACTCTCTAAATGTATGAATTTTAACTAAATCATCACTTCAATTTTTTATATAATCGCTCTTCAATTCAATTTTGATCAAATTATACCACCCAACTCCCGTTTCATCACATATATGTAGTTAAATACAATGTTGACTACGTTGATTTTTTATTTTTAATTATATTATTGACTAATTAACTAGTTTTATAATTAGAATAAAAAAATCTAAAATCACAAAAGCATCACGTCATATTTGTCGATTTTCCTCATCTGAAGAGTGATTAGAGTAAATTAGAGGATGTGGTGGAGCGTGGTTGCTGTTGAGGTGGCTATTGAAGTATATTATATGAAGAGTAATTAGAGTAAGTATCACAATAATAAAATCCTTCCATCGCAAAAACCACCTTTTAACTTTATTTGAGCTTGATGATATCCATTAAACCAGATCATAATCTATTATAAGGGTTAAGTTCTAGAGGGACGTTATATTTTTGTGAGACGAAAGACGAAATCTCAACCGTTGATTTGATTAATCTGACGGTTGAGATTAAATTTATTTTTAATTAAATTGGCGGTTGGATTTGCAAAAAACACGTGGCGGTTGGATTTGACGGTTATTTTGAGTTTAAATCTCATCCGTTGGGTTATAAATTATCAACGGTTAAGATTGTGTCTCACTGTCTCACATAAACATATGCGTCCTTCTTGAACTCTTCCCTCTATTATAAATGTTAAATATGGAGATTTTAACACTTCAATTTGTAAAAATATAAGGGACAGAATCGGAAAGTACGATAAATATTATAAGACGGGAGAACATAATCTCAACCGTTGATTTGATTAATGTGACGGTTGAGATTAAAGTTGTTTTTTAATTAATTAGGTAGTTGAATTTGCAAAAAATACGGGCAGTTGCATTTTGACAGTTATTTTTGTTTAAATCTCGTCCTTTGAATTAATATTAATCATCAATCGAGAATGTGCCTAACAGTCTTACAAATATTTATCGCCCTTCTTGTACTTTTCTCAAAATATAAATACATATTATACGATATTTAAATTGCACTAAATTTAAATTACATTATCCAAATAGAGTTCGGATCTAGAGAGACAATGAAATTCCGTAAGACAGGAGGACATAATTTCTTTCGTTGATTTTGACTAATATAGGTGGTTGAATTTGCAAAAAACATGGACGGTTGAGAGTGGCGGTTATCAATATCAACCGTTGAATTAATAGATATCAACGGTTGAGATGATGTTCTACTGTCTCAACAAATATTTACTTGTCCTCCCAGAACCCTACTATTTCCATATATTATCCATATGTAGAATTTTATACCTTAACTAGGTATTTACCCGCACCTTGTGCGGGGTAAAGTTATATTTTGAGTAATTTTAAGTAATTTAAATTTGATATATTCAGTTTTATTTGAGTGTATTGAAATATTGATTAGGAAAACCTTTCATAAATATACAAAGGAATTAGGAAAGATTCTTCATCACTTTTCTGTGCGGCATTTACTAAACATCATTGAGTTTCATGGACATGGACATTTGATTTTGCGATGACATTCATTAATTTGCAATGAATTCATTAATATTCGAATTTTAGAAAAGCATGATATTGAGATTTCGTGTAACAAAATTTCGAAATTGAAGAGATTTTAGCAAAATATTTTTGTTACCATAATTAAGTGCATTAAAATGAAAAAGAATATTCCAATTCACTTTCCATTGACTTTTTGTAATAATATTAAGTACAAAATATATTACAATTAATGATTTTCCATTGACTTTTGATATGGAATTATATGAAATTAAGTTGAGAATACTTTGCAATTAACATTTACATAATTCAATTCTTAATATGGAATAATTTCAAAATGAAATATATTTTTACAAGCCAGCCAATCAAATTGGCGGTTGGATTTGCAAAAAACACATGGCGGTTGGATATGACGGTTATTTTGAGTTTAAATCTCATCCGTTGTGTTATAAATAATCAACGGTTAAGATTGTGTCTCATTGTCTCACACAAACATATGCGTCCTTCTTGAACTCTTCCCATCCATATAGAGTTCGGATCTAGAAAGACAATGAAATTCCGTAAGACAGGAGGACATCATTTCTTTCGTTGATTCTGAGTAATATAGGTGGTTGAATTTGCAAAAAACATGGACGGTTGAGAGTGACGGTTATCAATATGAACCGTTGGATTAATAGATATCAACGGTTGAGATGATGGTCTACTGTCTCACAAATATTTACTTGTCCTCCTAGAACCCTACTCTTTCCATATATTATCCATATGTAGAATTTTATACCTTAACTAGGTATTTACCCGCACCTTGTGCGGGGTGAAGTTATATTTTGAGTAATTTTAAGTAATTTAAATTTAATATATTCAGTTTTATTTGAGTGTAAAGAAATATTGATTAGGAAAATCTTTCATAAATGTACAAAGGAATTAGGAAAGATTCTTCATCACTTTCCTGTGCGGCATTTACTAAACATCATTGTGTTTCATGGACATTTAATTTTGCGATGACATTCATTAATTTGCGATGAATTCATTAATTTTCGAATTTTAGAAAAGCATGATATTGAGATTTCGTGTAACAAAATTTCGAAATTGAAGAGATTTTAGCAAAATATTTTTGTTACCATAATTAAGTGCATTAAAACGAAAAAGAATATTCCAATTCACTTTCCATTGACTTTTTGTAATAATATTAAGTACAAAATATATTACAATTAATGTTTTTCAATTGACTTTTGATATGGAATTATATGAAATTAAGTTGAGAATACTTTGCAATTAACATGTACATAATTCAATTCTTAATCTGGAATAATTTCAAAATGAAATATATTTTTACAAGCCAGCCAATCAGAAAAAAAGAAAAAAAAATTCATAATTCTAAAAAAATGACACATAGGCCAAATTGCTCACACGACGACACGTGTCCAATCATACATCCCTTTTAATATATACTAGGTATTTACCCGCACCTTGTGCGGGGTGAAGTTATATTTTGAGTAATTTTATGTAATTTAAATTTGATATATTCAGTTTTATTTGAATAAATTTTGAAATTGAAGAGATTTTGAATACTTCGAGCATATTCCAAATTAACATGGTGATGACAACTCATGAGAATCCTACATGGACATTCTCGTTGAGTGACATGTAGGATTTGTGCTTCCCTTTTAATATATAGGGGATATGATTATTCAAAAAAGCCAGCCAATCAGAAAAAAGGGAAAAAATTTCAAAATTCTAAAAAAATGACACATAGGCCAAATTGATCACACGACGACACGTGTCCAATCATACTTCCCTTTTAATATATACTATATGATATGATTATTCAAAAAAGCCAGCCAATCAGAAAAAAGGAAAAAAAATTTAAAATTTCAAAAAAAATGACACATAGGCCAAATTGCTCACATGACGACACGTGTCCAATCATACTTACCTTTTAATATATATATGATATGATTTCTTATTCCTTCATTAAAAAATCATTTGTTAAAATTTTATTATTATTATTATTTTCATTTCATAACAATGTTAACGTTTCAACTATATTAGTAAACTATAGAATTGAACATCGTATCATTAATTATTTAAAGTTTCGAAGATATAATTGTGTTTGAGAACTGCATCAAAGGGATAAGATCGAAAGGAACGATAAGTTTTTGTTAGATAGAAAGATTTAATTTCAATCGTTGATTTGATTAATCGGACGGTTTTGATTAAGTTGGTTTTTAATTAAATTAGGCGGTTGAATTTGCAAAAAACACGGGCGGTTGAATTTAATAGTTTTTTAAGATAAATTTTATCAATTGAATTATTAGTAATTAACGATCTAGATTGTGTCTCACCTTTTACAAATACTTATAGGTCCTTTTCAAACTTTTCCCTTGCATCATAATATGTGATTTTTTTGAAAAATAACCATAAACTAAAATCTCTTGCTTCTACTGAATACTTTATTCATAACAACATAGTTGTATAGGGTAAAGTTCAAGAGAAACAAATAGTTTTGGTGAGACGGAAGGACTTAATATCAACCGTTAGATTAGATTAATATGCGGTTGAGATTAAAGTTGGTTTTTCTATATTGGCGGTTGAATTTGCAAAAAATCCTAGCGGTTGAGATTGACGGTTATTTTTGAATCAAATCTCAACCATTGGATTATTAGTAATCAACGGTTGAGATCATGTCTCACCGTCTCACATTTATTTATCGATCCTCCTAGAACCTTACTCTAGTTATATATTTATCCAAAAACAACAATACTCTCTCATAAATAGTTTACAAAAATATAAAGCCTTTCTTGATAAATTCTACATATGAACATCATAAACAACAAAACAAAAATATCCAAATGAAGAAAAAAGTTTAAGGAGGATCGCTAAATATTTGTAAGATAGTGAGACACAATCTCGTTTGTTGATTATTAATAATTTAACGAATGAGATTTAAACAAAAAATAACCGTCAAATCCAACCGGTCGTGTTTTTTGCAAATCTAACCGCCCAAATCTCAACCGTCAGATTAATCAAATCAACGATTGAGATTTCGTCTTTTTGTCTAACAAATATTTAATGTTCTTCTAGAACTTAACCCTCCAAATGTAAATATTGATGACATCGAATGGGTCAGCACAAAACAAGGATATCCCATAGTTAAATTTACAAAACTCGGTAACAATACTTTTCATTTTAATCCATATATAATTTTGATCTTAATGGAAGTACATACTGATAAAAAGATTAATCCATATATCAGAAAATGTTTTTTGATAGGGGAAATACAAATCACAAACGATCACACATGAGAAAATCCATTAAATTATTATCGATTATGTTATAATCTTATAATTTTAGATTGTTATAGACACCTTACTCCACTTAGTCATTGACAATTTGACATCACTCAACTTCAACCATTTTCAAAAAAAAAAAAAAAAAAAAAAAAAAACTTCAACCATTTTCAAGCTTGAAGTTCCAACAAACAGCTTCCATTACTCTAAGACTGAAATCAATCGACTCTAAAATCTTGAAATAAAGAACCTTTCCAATTCTCGCATATCCGCAACATTAAAAGTATGAAAGTATGCCCTGAAAAGGATAAGCAAGTGGTGACAGATTGGAAGCAATCAGTGAAAGTCTTAAGTTCCTCATCTAAAAAATGAAAACATAATACTAGGGGTGGGCGCGGTGCGGTTTGGTGCGGTTTGAGGGTAAAACCGCAACCGCACCGTATTATGCGGTTTGATTATTTTTGAAACCATATCCGCACCACATAATGCGGTTTTTAAAAAATGCGGTTTCCGGAATATGCGGTGTGGTGCGGTGCGGTTCGGTTTGAAAACCGCTTTCTATTAATCTTTTATAAATACACTTAAAACTAGACATGTCAAATTTATCCATATCTGTTTTAGTGTCCATCACCCGTCCATTTAATTCAATCCATTAACCATCCGTTTAATTAAACGGATAAAGTCATCATATCCGTTTACCATCCGTTTATTAAATGGATGGAACGGATGAACCATATCCATTTACCATCAACAGATGGTAAACAGATTGACGGATGAACCACTATCCATTTAGCGTCCATTTACCATCCGTTTATTATCTTATTACCATTCATTTACAATTAATTCATAAACGGATAAACAGATGATAAATGGATAAACGGATGGTAAATGGACATGGATGGTCAACGGATAAATGAATGGTAAAGGATAAATGGATTATCCATTAATCCGTCATCCATTTACAATCCATCCATTTAATGCATTTAAGTTTAACGGATTAAACGGATGACAACCATTTATCATCCGTCCATTTACCGTCCATCCATTTATCACCCGTCCATCCATTTGACGGGTCTACTTAAAACGTAATTAAATTACAAAATAAGTAATTTTAAACTTTTACATACCATATATTTCAAGAAATATGATAGAATTAGTAATAATAATGTATATAATTATAGTTTATCTAATTAATTCATTATATTATTCTATAAAAATTACATCAATTATACTAAATATACTTAATTATATATATTTATATGTTTTTTTAATAATGCGGTGCGGTGCGGTTTATTGCAGTTTACTTGAAAAGTAAAACCACAACCGCACCGCATTAAGCGGTTTGCTTGAAAACTAAAATCGTAACCGCACCATTTAAATGCGGTGCGGTTTCCGAACCTGCATTTGCGGTGTGGTGCGGACGGTTTCCACTTCCGGTGCGGTTTTTGCCCACCCCTACATAATACCCATCAACAATGAGATGGGAGAGTATCTTACCACTTTTTCACCACGTATTTGAATCGTAGATGTATGCAACAAAATAAAATGAATAATACCATCTTAAAATAAACAAAAAACCGGTTTGAAATGATCACTAATATTCACTATCATCGAAACTATATCATTTTTGTTTGGACATAGACGACTATCAGCCGCTTTGGATCTTGGATGCACCTTCATTGAATTTTTAAATAATAACACATATTTAGAAAAAAGCTATATATATATATATAGAGGTTGTATCCTGTGGATCCATCCAATTTGGTGGACTCGTGGATCCCTTTTTGGATCCGTTGATTGCATTTTTTGGATGCACCAGATTGCGCCACGTATGTGCATTTGTCATGTGCACATCACGTGTGCATCACGCACAAAACACGTGCAAGTCACGTGCTTCATTAGTGCGTTGGCACAATTTGGTGCATCCAAAAAATGCAATCAACGGATGCAAAAAGGGATCCACGAGTCCACCAAATTGGATGAATCCACATGATACATTTCCTATATATAAATCTATTCTATATTTAAAACACAAGGGGTTGTATTAGCAGTTAATTTTGTAAAACCACATTAATTATTCGGAAAATACCCTTCATTTTACTTATATTTACTTAACATTCTTATACTATACATCTATTACACTCTAAATAATATGTCTTGATTCTATAATTAAAATATACAATATAATTTATAATACAACATGAGTATATGCACAGATTTTCCTGTGCAAGAAAGTACTAGTATATATAAATGTTTTATAAAATCGCGAGACACAATTTATATCGTTAGAAACAACAATCCATCTGAGGAGATTTAATAATCAAGGATAACAACCTCATACTTTTACAAATTCAACTACCAGTTTAATTGAAAACTAAGGATTAACCTTGTTTATCCTTCCATTTTACAAAAAAATTCATTAATCCCGCCTACTAAAAAATACTGCTAATTATCAAAATAATATCACGCATTACATTACATTATAAACGAGAATATGTTTTAAGTTCATCACATAAAATGAGAAATTCTTATTATAACTTAATGAAGACAATTACTTAATAAAAATTTTCATCACATAAAATTATACAGAAATAAAAAAAATTGAGGAATTTATATTTTGTTGCCAATAAGTATATAAAGAAGAGTACACCATCCACTGTTTATCACATCAAGACATTTTCCCAAATTTTTCTCCATCCACCACATCTTCTCTCTTTCTTTACATTTCCAATTTTTTCAGACAATAATTTGTTGGTAAGCTCGTGTCCCAAATTTCTGAATCTTTCATTTCTCTTATTTTTTTTATGAAACCCATCTGTGTAATGTTTCCTTCCTCCACAGATTGATGATTGATTCCAAATCAGAACGAACCCAGATTGATAATTGAAGTTGAAGGGATTGGATAGTCAGTCATCTGTATTGATAATGTAATAACACATCTACATCTCCTTCTAATCTATTAGATCTGCTATTTGATTAAAATCTGATCTGGGTTTTGTTTGTTTTCATCGTTTTCGATTTGGTTTCCCTGATCGCTCTTTTTTGATTTTAGGTGTCTGCCCAGCTCTGGATTGCATTGATCAGTCAAAGATCTGGTGATTTCAGATTCAACTAGATATTACCCAGTTTTGTATTTTGTGTTAATCTTAGTCAGGGTAAGCGCTGCTCCAATTACTTTCGTAGTTGAGTAAAAATTTGATAGCCCATTTCTTATGTCCTTATATTAGGTATGTGATCTGAGAATATTGTTATTCCTTATCATGGATTTAGAGCTGACGGTTTTGTCAAGCTTTTACTTGTCCATCTGTAGGTGTAAGCTTATTGATTGTAGTAAATTCAGTGATTCTAGCAGGTGTAGTGTATGACAGTCTTTTCGTATCACTTGTAGTTGTAGGATATGTGTTTGTAATCTATTTTGTGTATATGTACAACTCTGGCTGGATCATCTATTGTGATGTTTTTATATGTTGTTTGTCATCTTTTGAATATGTGAATTTAAAATGTAGAGAAAAATGCAATCCGATCTGGGCAAGCTATTCATTGGAGGAATCTCATGGGACACAGATGAAGATCGCCTGAAAGAATACTTTAGCACTTATGGGGAAGTTCTAGAAGCAGTCATTATGAAGGACAGGAACACAGGTCGTGCACGTGGATTTGGGTTTATTGTGTTCTCGGATCCTGCTGTGGCTGAGAAAGTTGTATTGGAGAAGCATAATATTGACGGAAGGATGGTGAGTTTTGTCCCTTAATCTACCCATTAAATACCCAAGTCTGTTTACTAGTGTTTCTTATATCCACAAAAGACATATATAACTAACTAGCTAACTCAATAAATATTCATTGGCCCTTGAGATTTCTATTGGAAAGTTGAGCGAATACAGCTCAACCATCTGAAAAATCATAAATGTAGTTGAACTATTTGGTTATAAAAACTAAGTCACATCGAAAGTTTTCATTTGCAGGTTGAGGCCAAAAAGGCTGTTCCTAGAGATGATCAGAGCACATTAAGCAGAAATGATAGCAATGTTCATGGTTCTCCAGTTCCAGGTCGGACAAGGAAGATATTTGTTGGAGGTTTGGCATCTTCGGTAACAGAGAGTGATTTTAAAGCGTACTTTGAACAGTTTGGCACCATAACCGATGTTGTTGTAATGTATGATCACAACACGCAAAGGCCAAGAGGCTTTGGCTTCATCACTTATGAGTCTGAAGAAGCTGTGGATGGAGTGTTGACTAAAACATTTCATGAACTTAACGGTAAAATTGTTGAGGTAAAGCGTGCAGTTCCAAAGGAGCTCCCCAGCATCTGCTCGTAGCCCTGCTTACGGCCTTAATTATGGTATGAGTAGGGTTGATTTACTTGGTATGTACAATCCCTTATATTCTCCAACCCAAATGGGAGGCTTTGGATTAAGGATGGATAGTAGATTTAGTCCAATGGCAGGTGGTCGCACTGGACTATCTCCATTTGGCTCTGCCTATGGTATGGGTGTGAACTACGAACCAGGGATGAACACTAGTTTGTATCCCAGAGGAAATTTCAATGCTAATCTCACTTATGGCCATGACTTGAATCCTTATATCATTGGTAATAATAGGTTTGGTAACAATCTTGGGTTTGAGGGAAGCAATATCAACACAAATTCCTCACTCAGCTCAGTGACTCGAAACCTGTGGGGCAATGGTGGTGGTATTAATTATGGTGCCCCTGGAAATTCTAGGAATTCTCCTGTCATCATGGAATCTGGTAATGAGACCATTGGTCGAAGCATCTTCGGCGGCACTGGTGTTGGTTGGGGCTCGTCTCAAACATCGGTCCCTGCTATTGGCGGGAACAATGTTGCGTCAATCCGCAGTGGGAATCTCAATTATGGAATTGGGGAAAACAACCTCAGTTTGGGAGCTGGCAGTTTCAGTAGAAGCATCGGAACGAGTGCTGCTCCAAACTCATCATATGGTTTGTCAAATACTGCTTATGATGGGGCAGTCACAGACTTATACAATGGTGGATCCGTATATGGAGATTCAACTTGGCAGTTTGCAAGTTCTACTAGAGATGCATATGGTTTTCTTGGGTATGGAGCCAACACATCTTCTGATATAGCTGTCAAAGCTTCTCCTGGTTATACGGGTAATTATGGTTTTACTGGTAGGCAAGCAAATATAGGTTAGCCCTCTAATCTTTTCTTGTTTTTTGCTGGTACTTGCTATGTTCGTTGTAACACTTGTTCTTTTTACAGGACCATCATCTCAAGGTGGACTATCATAGCGTCCATAACGATGTTCGATATTTTCCTTACCTTCTTCACTTTGGACTACGTTGATTCAGCATAAGACTTGCAAGGTTGGTATTAGCACTAAATTTAATGCAATTCATTTTTACATTTAAACCATCCAAGTTAATACCTTTCTTTCAAAATAAATGCTTTTTAATAATTGGAGCTAGCACAATATAAAAAACATATAGATTTAGCTAGATTTTTATTATATTAAGTAATGCCTGATCATTATATTTTTTGGGATATTTTGTCATCTTTTGCATTTCGCCTGTAGAAAGTCATTTCCATGTTTGTATATAGATTTGTAACTTTTAGAGAACTGGGTTTTGCAAAATGGGTCTTCTTAGCAGAAGAGCATATATGTTTAGTCTTTGCTTAGTTGAATCCTTGTGCATCCTAGTAGCAAAACCCCTTGCATAGGTGGCCTTTAGTAAGACATTGCTTTTGACAAATAAGTTCCCCTGTGAAATCATTTTCAAGGGGACTCACTGGAATCGGTTAGGAAGAGGACGGGAATTTGTATTTAAAAGCCTCAAAACCTTGGTTTTGAACTGCCTATTGCCCACTGCCCAACAAAGAATGAGGGGACAAAAGAAGATTTTAAGGGAGTTCCCTAAACTAAGTGGTAAGTCTGCAAACAAACTTAGGAATAGCACGTTCCTAAAAACCAAAACTTTAACATGGTAGACGAAGCATTTTTAGTCATTCTTGCCCAGCTTTTATGTTGTCAAGTTGAACAAAGGCCAGCTCAAGAACAGGTGGTCATCATGTCTCTTAGGCGGATTGGTTTGGGTGTCCATCAGTGATTTTCTTTTTATCTACAGCTCTCATTATATTTGTTTGCAAGAAGACTTGAGATAAAGTTTGTTATATTTATAAGACATCACGGATGCATTAAATAGAAAGAGAAACCCTATCTGTAGATCTGCATGGGTAATTGTGGGGAAACTGTTATGCGTTTCACTGAGATAGTTAAGTTTTGAAAACCTCTAAAGTGTGACACTCTTTAATAACGCTCATAAAACTACTCATGAATTCGAAGGACAGTCTTTTTTTTCTTTCTTTTTTAAAAAGAGATTATCGGAATTCACTCCTACCCCATGACTCGAACCAGGGGCGGATCTAAGGGGGGCTGGCAGGGTCCTTTGCCCCCCCTAATCCTGAAAAACCAGATATTATATCTATAGGATTTGTTATGGAGACAGCTGCAACAAGTAGTCTGGTGGCTTTGATAGAAGCTTGTACCCTGCTCATCCATGGATCGAATCCCGGAAACCTCATTTTTTGCCCCCCCTAACATGAGTGGCTGGATACGCCACTGACTCGAACCCGAGACCTATTGGTCCAGGTAGTGGGTGCCTAACCACTAGGCCAACCCCACTTCGTCCAAGAACAGTCTTTTTTGTGCAGTCTCGGAATTCTAATTTACAAGAATGTCCATTAAGTAATCCGAAATGCTACAAAACTCTATCTTATGCCAGCATTATTTATTGCAAACATTTTAGTTTCTGCACGATTTTTACCATTCCTTGCCCTGATGGCTTGAGGCTCATTTTAATTGAAGTTTAACCGGAATGCATGATAACTCTTCGCAGTACGAAAGTATTGATTTTATTGGTTGCTTGAACATGTCAACATCCTTCATTCCTTTTTGGTAATGCCCCCTTTTTTACTCTTGATTTTCAAAAGTTTCCTTTAGGTTATTTCTTGATATTGGTGACGGCACGTCGTTGAATGCTGCAAATTTATTTCTTACCTCACTAGTACAGTACAGCAAGTACGGGTCGAATCCACAGGAAACGATGAGAAACTTCTTCATCCTACAACAAAAACTTGGGGGTTGTGAGTGAAAGTGAACTGAACAAGACAGGCGTGCGAGAACTACTGGCGCGTGACAGATTTCTACTTACGAGTGTTTAGACAAAAACAAGATGAGCTCAGTTTAGACTCGTCACTATGAACTTTATGTTTATCACTGGTTACTAACAATCTATGATTAATTGTTCACGTAAGCTAAGGTCCGATAAAAGCTTAATAACTTACACATATATTCCGGTAAAGGTCTATCTGATATTACTACCCAACCTAGTCTAATTAACCACAATCCGGTAAAAGTAGTGATTAACTATCCTAGTGTTACTCCTAACCATTCACAGTAACGTCCATCTGATTAGTTTAACAATAGATAACATATTCTATAATTAAGTCTGCGCGTAAAGGCCTCGCTTAACTATCTAACCAAATTATCATGCAATTATACTCGGAGTAATATTACTAAACATATCATGCATTAAGTATAAAATCCCAAACATATTATTCATAGTTTAAAGTCCAAACTGAATTCAGAAAGTTAGACATGCTGAATTAGACATCTCAATGTTTATGTATGAAACAACAGGTAACAAGAACGAATAGCCTGAAGGTGCGTAGTCAGGTCTGGCGTGTCGCTCTGGCTCGCTCCGGTAACTTGGGCATAACCTTTCTTCAAAATCAACTCTCCTCTTTGATTTCCTCTATGCGTTCTATTTGTAGTGATGATCCCTAGGGTTTCCGCGACAATTTAGGTAATATCAAATCTTGGAAATCATCATTATCTTCTAAATTTAGAATTTGGAAATCTTCTCGCGCATGCTGACGTCATCACCGACTTCGACATTCTCTGTTGACGTCATCAACCCGTCTGTGCGCGTTACAACTCGCGCGCGATACATCTTGCGCGTTCGGCTGATCTATCGGTTCTCAACTTTTGTGTTGTTTCTTCTGAGGATTAAGCCTTTGATTTGTCCATCTTTATTGCTCTTTTGCCTTTAGCTTTCTAATACACCTGAAATACAAAACTACACCAAAAGCGTAATCTTATACTTATAATGATAGAAATAAGTATAGTGTAAAGGATCCAAAACGACATATGAAAGTGCCTTATCAATGAATTAAGTTCTAGAGAGACAGTAATTTTATGTAAGACCGAAGGACGTAATTTTAGTCGTTGATTTCATTAAATCAACGGTTAAGATTAAAGTTAATTTGTAATTAAATTGGTCGGTTATTTTGCAAAAAACACGGGCAGTTGGTGATTGACGATTATCAATATCAACCGTTGGATTAATAGATATCAACGGTTGAGATCAAATCCTCCCGTCCTATTAAAATATATATGTCTTATCATAATTGCTTGATCAATGAGTTAGTCCATCAAGGACATAAAGGGAAGAAACAGGGGCTCCACTCAACAAAACGTCCAAAATTGAATTTTGACGCAACTGAGTGAGGCTGCGGTGGGTGGGTTAAAAAGATAAGTGAGAAAAAAAAGAATAAATGTCAATAATTGAGGATAGTTTTGGCTGTTGCATGCGTCAAGGTACGTAGAACTTGAATACTGTGTCTAGCCCTTATCTGGCACATAAACAGTGGAAGCATCGTTTAAGTCCCCTTCAGCCCAATCACACCACCTTGTTCACTGTTGCATTACATTGCTGCGAAACAGTAGCATTATGCTCATCTTGTTTTGCTGTGATACGCTTGATCATGAAAAGTATATAATTGCGTGCTTATTGGCTTGATACTAATCAAATGATTTGGAATGATGCTTATTATGTGCTACAATCTCTGCATATAGATAATTTATCCGTTGGACAATTAAGCTGAGTTTCTTTTTTATTTGTTACAGGATTTGTTGCGTATGGTGATGGTACTTGAACATCAGGAGCCCACTGCTAATAGAAGAAAACATGTCAAAGCAAGTATTGTAGGAAGTTGCTTCTTTTCCTTTAGCTTATTAAGATACAGTTATCGAAACCTACTCAGAGTGGCCACAAAATGTTTTATAGCACAAATGGTGGAGAATTTGTGTTTTGAGTCTTCGTTTTTGGATATTATGTAGAGGTTCTTCTGTTTTTGTTGAGTGAGAGCATGTAAAATGATTGCGGCGTATAGTCAGGTATGCGGTGTACCATCCCTTGTCAAGGTGGCTATACTTGAGAGCAATACCCTTTCTTTTACATTTCACTTTTTAGTCAGTTTTTGGAGTAATATCCTCGGGTGAGGATCACAAGATGTAGGAAATGGGATGTCTGTTACCTTGTTAGTGTAACGAAGTACTTTTGTTTCAGTTTTAAGAAAAGGTTACGGGTTATCCCACATAGGGACACCCAAGAATATGTTATTCGCTCATTTCATTTCTTTCATTTTCCCATGAAGTCTCGCAATGTTACTACTTTTCAGTACTTTAGCTTTCTCAGCTGCTTTATAAACAGCATGTTCCTTTTGTTGGCACTTTAGATGGTGTTATTACTTGTTCATTTTATATCAAAAACTGCTTTTTTCTTTCAGTTGGTAAACTTATGAGCCCTCCTGTCGGTTCTCTTGGTTGATTGTGCTTCATGTCCTGTAATTGTCATCTCTTGTGTCCTTTGGTGTGGCTGTGTTGCAAGTGAAAAAATGGGAAGAGGATATAGAAAGAAAACGGCGTCGTCCAAATATTCACAAAAGATGTATAACATGATGCAGGGAATGGATAATACAGCCAGCAAGGTTGTTATGCCTACTACTACCCTAAAAATGTGACGCCAGATCCAATACGAAGGAAACAGGTGGCATGCAATGTATGGTGATCATATATTGTATAAGTAAATGAAGAGAGTAATGAAAAATCAGTTTTAGCTTTTGAAAACAAACTCTGCACTCTGTCTTTCCCAATCTGCTATTCATACTTCTTCTATACCCTTCTTCAGGCTTGTGGTTTGGTTGAACTTGGCTGAGTGGTGTGTGGTTGGGTGTTGTTTCGTGTCCTGTCTCTCTTTTAAAAATCCTTTTTTAAAAGATTTATAAGCCCTTTCAGTTTGTCCAGGGGTTTTCAGAGCCACAGCAAAAAGTATTTATGTATATGTCTTCCACTCTCCCCCACCCATTTTGTTAAAGGCTTTGAAGTTTAGAGTGGGGTTCATTTGCGACCCACTTTAGTTTGAGACCCTGAGATCCCTATCTGATTGTCGGATCAATTTGTTCTAACGGTCCAAAAATCATCTTTTTATTATTTTGTCTTTTAGTGAAATAGTCAAAGTGCACAAAACGAAGTCAAAATATGCAAACAGTTACGTCAAAAGTGTAAACAACGAAAGAAATAAAATGAATTAGTGCACTTGGGGTCGCAAAAGTTTAAACTTGAAAGATTCACAGCTGCATGAGCCTGAAACATCTTACGACTCGATTCAGCCTGAATACACTGATTGCCTAGACTGATTTAGATCCTATACCTGATTGATTGATCCTTCAGTTCAAATATCTCAGATTTGTAAAATATGCATGCTCCAACCGGAAGAATGCTAGACAAGAGAGGATACCAGTGCAGTGCATCATGTTCCTAGGAAAAGAAGTCGAGCTGTGTGTTCAAAGGCCGACACCCTACAATGGAAATCAAGGTAGCCATTACTGGGAAGTATTTTGCTATTTGGTAATTTGATATAACTGAAAAAGTGCTCATTTCTTACTGTATATTGTTTGGTTGCTTGCATGGCAAGTCGTTGTTATGATAGAAAAGCGCACACAAAATTCAATAGCTTCGGGCCTGCTGTGCAAATTCGGCCCAGTTCTTGTGCATCCATTTTGAACATATTTCTATTCTTGGGACACAAAGCTTCTGTTTTTAGAAAGTTGAACAAAATTTCACTTTGAATTTTTACGAGTCAGTAAAAAGTTGTATGGTTCTTGTTGATTTTCCACTCCTATAAATATTAATAATACCAATACCAATTCCATCATCAAGGAACTTCAGTACCTTGAAAATGGTCTCCATGTTCAACCTCATGAATCCCATTGTTCTCTATTTACTAGTTCTAGCAGCAACCCCGGTTACAGCCCAAGGAGGCGTTTTCGACATTACAAAATACGGTGCAAAACCAAATGCAGATGCAACTACGGTATGTATGTCTTGTTCGATATGTTGAAAACATGATTAGATTGAGAATGTTGTGTCATATTGCAGGCACTTACGAATGCATGGAAAGAAGCGTGCGCATCCGCCGCACCTAGCAAAGTCGTCGTGCCTAAAGGGACGTTTAATCTCGGGATAATAAAACTCAATGGCCCTTGTAAAGCACCCATTGAGTTTAACGTGGAGGGTACATTGCAGTCTCCCAGCGATCTTGAATCGTTTTGGTTGGGTAGTCTTTGCATACATTTCTCAATTTACAATGTCTGGTCATGGAGTCTTTGATGGCCAAGGGAAAGAAGCTTGGGCCAAAAATGACTGCAACAAAAACACAAAATGTTCTGCCTTTCCAATGGTAAAAACTTTATCCGACTAATCGACGTCACAATTGTCGTTACATTTTGATTTTGTTCTGATTTTGTTTAATGAAACAGAACATGAGATTTAATTTCCTGGCCAACTCAACTATCAAAGATGTGACGAGCAAAGATAGTAAGAACTTTCATGTCAATGTCTTGGGATGCAAGAATTTCACATTCCAAAATTTTAAGATATCAGCCCCAGCAGAAAGCCTCAATACAGATGGGATTCATATCGGCAGATCAAATGGGATCAACATTTTTGACACAAATATTCAAACAGGAGATGATTGCATATCTATTGGCGATGGTAGTCAAAATGTGCACATTGAAAGAGTTAACTGTGGTCCGGGGCATGGCATTAGTATCGGTAGTTTGGGAAAGTACAAAAATGAAGATGATGTTATAGGGATTATAGTTAAAAATTGCACTCTGACTAACACTGATAATGGGGTAAGGATCAAAACATGGCCATCGGGTGAAGCTGGCATTGCTACAGACTTACACTTTGAGAACATCATAATGAATAATGTCACCAACCCTGTGATCATTGATCAGGAATACTGTCCATGGAACTTATGCAATTTAGCGGTAAATACGCAAAACACACATACATTCACATCTCCAAGGATTAAAACATGTTTTTAGCTCGTTAATTTTGTCACATTGCCTGCAGAATCCGTCGAAAGTAAAGATCAGCAATGTGACGTTCAAGGATATCAAAGGCACAACAGCTACAAAAGAAGCAGTGAAACTAATTTGTAGTAAAGGATTTCCATGCCAAAATGTGGAGGTGGGTGACATTGATCTCAAGTATAGCGGGACTGACGGGCCGGTTGCAGCTGTTTGTAAGAATTTGAAGCCAACAATAACAAAGCCTTTTCCAGATGGTTGCACTGCTTGAGCGAGTTTCCTCAAGGGGAATATTATTTTACCATATTCCTAGAAGCGTTTTTGTGAGTTATACCTATTTTTACATTGTTATCAAAATGTTACTAAACCTTAATAAAAAGTGACATACAATTTTCAAGTTTTACTGCAAATGTGGATGCCTATTTTATATTTTTGTGAGATGTACCTCTTTATTTTTTTCTGAATTTAAGTTAAAGGACATTTGGGAACTTAAAGGACGTGTTTTCTATAGATTTTTTTGGATTGGTGGGATTACAAATCAAGTACAAGATATTTCATCAAACTACATCAAGTACATTTAATCAAATTTGAGCGCAGGCTGTAAGACACCTAACCACCAAGAGTCGAACATGAAATCGAACTCTTCACAAGAAACTCCACAACCAACTTCTGACGAAGGAGAAGGAAACATTCATCATGGACCGAAAACAAAGTGCAGCACCAAAATGCTCGGGGAAAAAGCAGACTTCTCAAACGGCAGAGAACAACGAGGGTATGCGATCCAGAAAAAACACTGCTTTTGACGCGTTGTTGTAAACAACTCGAGCTACTGAGCTCTACAACTGCGCCACCCCGTAGGACGAAAACGCTGAAAAGCTATCCCAAAAGCACGCCTCTTCAAACAAACCTGCAAACATACTCAGATCTATTCACAACCTCATCTCTGCAATAAGCACCTACCTTCAACCACACACTTGTCCCCTCCCAACAACCAAACCATCATGGCCGGCAGACAAAAGAACATAATCAGAAAGCTAGTTAGAACAACTAGAGGAAAACTTTAGGAATAGACCTAAAGAGGAAAGACTAACATGAAAATGAAACAACCCTAACATAAGCTTTATTGAGGGGAAAGGAAACTAGGAAAGAAAGTGAGATCAAGGGTGGAGGAAGACCAACCACCACCTCTGAAGGAGGCGGCGGCTTCCCTACCCATACAAAACCCTAATTTGAGACTTTGGGCATAAGAGAGAAGGAGGAGGTTTTTGGGCTTCCGTTTTCTGTAGATTTAAGATGGAAATATATGTACACATTTCTTAAAATACTAGCGGTCTCCATGTATTTATGTTTTATTTTTGAAGGGAAAAGTTTGAGGACGAATAAGTATTTGTAAGAGAGTGAGACAGCCTCAATCATTGATTACTAATAATTCAACGGATGAGATTTAAACAAAAAATAACAGTCAAAATCCAACCGCCCTTATTTTTTGCAAATCTAACCGCCTAGTTAATTAAAAACTAACTTTTATCTCAAACGTCAGATTAATCAAATAGATGGTTAAGATTATTTCCAACCGTCTTACAAATATGTTTCGTCCTTCTTGATCCTATCCCTAAGTTTGAATACTAAAATATTAACTTTCCTTATGCTTCAGTGACATATTTGATAGTCATATTTGCTTACCCAAAAATAATATCTAACTTATCATTGCCTCATAAATAATTTTATTGATAAATAAAAAATGGCGTATGCCGTCTAAGTAAGTTATTTGATAACTTAGCTGACACACATGGAGTCACATAAGGCCTGTCGCAAGTTATGTATGCGACTAACCCAAAACATGTTAGCGTGTATTATAATCAATGTTTTGAAACATAACACAATCATGTCGCAATAAATATGAGTTCGGTATGTAAGTGACACAACAATCATTTGTCGCTTGAATAGGGTAATGTGCCTTCTTCAAGTACCATTTTCAATCCGGGTAATGAAACTTTTAATAATGCAAAATAGACCAAAATTTGATCAACAATTACACAACTTAAACTTGTTTTATTTTCAAATTGAAAATACTAAGTCTAAGGCAAGTTCAACATGCACACATCAAGTACCAACAACTAGCTAATGCGGCTACGTAGGTCGTAAAATATATTTATATAATTACATCAGCGTGGTGTTTAACAACAAATGGAGCAACAACTTTACTAGCGAATGTGATTGGGATGGGGGAAGTCGGATTACCATTTGATTAACATCAATTAGAATATCAACCTTGTCTTTTTTGGAGATCTTCCGAGCTCAATAATGAATGATAATTCAACAATCCTACATAGTTCAAAGTTGATCAAGTCATGATAGAAAAGAAAAACACAAAATTTGAAAATAAATGAAGTACCTAAAACTTAGCTTATCCCTTCTCAACTTTTCTTTGCATTCTTTGGAGCTGGTTGCCTTTCACGAGTGAGATTGCACTCTATATACATGTGAATGCATTAACGTATTGAAGATCTATAAAGTATCCCGTCAATTTTTTCATTCAAAATATCAATTCCCGTCTATTTTTTTGCGCTCCGCCTGAAATTTTTATATCTTATGTGACTAACTTACCCAAAGCCAATCACATGGACCTTGAAGTTCATAAAAACAATGATACATGAACTTCGACAAACTTTTTTCAATATTAATCACAAGAAATATTCCAATATTTTTATAAAATATACTGCACATATTATAATCTCCATGTTACATAGCAATGGAAACAAGTAATGCAGAGAAAATAAATAATGATAAAATTCCTAAACCCCACATCAACATACATGATTATCATAATTCAAACATGAATTTTCTATATAAATCGTAAGTAACCATTTAGAAACTAATTCAAACACACACTATATAAACATGATTTTTATTCAACGAAAAGTATAACTAAACAATTCAAAAGAAAACATGACTTTACAAACGTATGCATATTCATGGTTGTTTGCGGGAGTTTTGTTCACATTTTTTTTTTTTGTGGAAAAAGTTTTAGGTGGACATGTATATCTTAGTTAGACGAAATGAGAGTTCTCAACCGTTGATTTCTATTAATACATGGACTGATATTGATAATCGTTATCCTAAACAATTTGTGTTTTTTACAAATCGAAATACCCAATTTAATTAAAAACCAACTTCAATTTCAACCGTCAAATTAATCGAATCAATGTTTCAGAAAACGTCAACCATTCTTACAAAAAATTATGATCTCCATTGTTCCTATCCCACAATTATGTAACTTATATATATATATAATGGTTGATTGGTGGAGTTGGAAACAAATGGTAAACAAGTTGTTATCATGTCTTTAGTGCAACAGAGCGTGCACAACTATTTAAAAACACTAACTTGACAAACTATGAGTTGGCTCTTGAATAATAATTGCATTAGAGTTTAAATGTGACAAACATGTTTGTCACTTATTATTAGCCACGAAAAAGATTTCAGGAAACTCACAAATTGTATTTGCAATATAATGTGCCTTACGCGATTTCATCAATCTGTGTCAAACTAGTATCTTTACTGGTGTTTGTTTTGGTTAAATTAATTGGATAAAATAAAAATATTAGGATATATATGGTCATGATTTGTTAACTCACGAGTTGTAGTAATAAAGGTGAAGTTATTATTGAAGTACTATGAAGGTGCAAAGGCTTATACTCTCCTGACAGGTGACATGGAGTATTTATATGATCCGTCAAAGTACAAAATTATATAAATTAAATATTTTTGTGTATGACTTTACGTTTTGCGAGTGACTCATATTGTACATGTATCGATACTAATCTGACACTTAAATGCATTAATAAATGTTAATTTAAAGACAGTTGGAATCAATTAATATATTAGGTTAGGTTGGTTTCCTCTTTATAAACCCTTATTTTGTCAAAATTATTTGACTATTTCCACTACGCCATTTTTATGACTTTGCAACATAGCGAGAAATGTTGCACAAGAGTTGAAATGTGTTGCATAAGCTTTATGCAACATTTACATGTCGCAAAAATATCTGTATCATAAGTCGTGTTGCATAAGTCGTGCAACATACTTCGTATTGTATGTTGCATAAGCATTTCTCACTTTTGCAACGTTATATTGTTGCATTAGACTAAGTTTCATAAACATTTTACCTTTTGCAACATGATTTTCTCTGTGCAATATTATTTTACGCAACCGGAGATATATTGCATAAGTGTATACAATATGAGGGTGAACATAATTAAACGTACAATAATAATTATATTTCCATTTAAACGCACCATATGCTTGTGCTATTTTATCAACGTTATACTGCTTGTGCTATTTTATCAACGTTATACGGCTTGTGCTATTTTATCAACGCAAAAATTTATATTTTATCATTCACACAACCAAAATAATTTTTCCATCAAGTACAATCCAAAAATGTCTAGATTTTGAGTTACATCATTGACTTCAAGTCGCTAATTCAAACACTGTGAAACCATGAAGTATGAGTTGTTGGAGACTTCTTGCATCCCCATATATTTATGATCTTCTACTCATAAACTGTTGCAAAAAATCAAAAGCAAGAAGTGTTCTCAAACCAAATGAGAAAACTAACTAAAAGGCTAGTATTACATACTCCCTCCGTCCCACCCAAAGGTTCCTATTTGGCATTTTCAATGTAAAATAAGAAACCAATATTTAAGGAATAAAAAATTCTGATGAAAATCTGATTAAGACAAATCCAAAAGTAAACTTTCCCACCAAAATTTTGAGACCAAAATTTTGAAACCAATATCTAGGGTTGTTGGGGTGATTTTTCA
Organism: Sedum album; assembly: GCA_006409495.1. NCBI lineage: Eukaryota > Viridiplantae > Streptophyta > Magnoliopsida > Saxifragales > Crassulaceae > Sedum > Sedum album. The sequence continues at coordinate 44,958 of QZGG01001256.1, read as the reverse complement.
ATTTTGGTAGTTAGTTTAATTCAATTATAATATTTAATTAGTTAGTATAATTAATTATGTTTAACTAGTAAGTGTAATTAGAGTGTTATATTTTAATATTTATTTTTTGCCAAAAAAAGAAATAGGAAGCACTCGGTGGGACACTTAAAATGGCAAAAAGAGAAGCATTCAGTGGGACGGAGGGACTACAATTTAAGCAAAAAGATGCACACATAAAAGTGGAAAGGTAGAACTTACAACACTCACATGAGCAAAGTTCACCATCTGTTGGGGATCAATCAACACCAAAATCCAGATCTCACCTTACATTTAACAATAACAAACAATGAGAATCGTCAAACAATATCATTACATTAAAAGAAGCACACATTACCAGGTTAACTAGCATTCGTTGAAGTTATCATATTTTAAACAGAAAACAAGGAGGCCTTTCGAAACCACTCTTAGGATACCCAATGGACTCAAAGGTGTCAAGAACTCGGAGGTATAAGGACTCGGAAGTGTCAAGTATCAACAATCAAAAAGCAAGTAAGTGTCAAGGATTTGGAGGTGCGATAGTTATTTGGAGAGGAGGCTCATATGAGAGAAGAACTCAAAGAGATGATTAAGTAGGGTTTTAAATTAACGGTCAAGATTGAGGATATCAACGGTTCAGATTGCACTTGTCAAAAGTTTATTTCCTCTTTTTCTTCTTTCATTTCCCTCTTCCTATATTGGATGACGTGGTCAAAGATGATTAGTTGATATAACTTCACTCGGATAATAATCTCCACCCTTCGATCATATAATTCTTCATCCTAACCCTTAGATCAAAAACCAAAATAAATTATAATTAAATTAATTAAATCATATCTCACGTGTGATGTTGTAATGAGTATTTGGAAACAAAAATAATTAAATCAGATGGATATTATTTATATCCGTATTATACATCTATATTTTAAATTTTCATTATTTAATTTTACGTATAGATTTATTCGTATTTGGTAACCACAATTTTAAATTTGGTAAAGTTTCAATAAACAATATACACGTTTTATATAAATATTAACCGAACATAATAATTTATATCTTTGCATATTATACGTATTTCTAGAAGACATGTCAAACATTTATTCTTTTTTAAATTACAAAGATGTGCCACTGAGTTTTAAATTGTATAATAAAATTGAACACGTCTATTTAAACAGAAAGTTCATTAAAAACAATATTTATTACAATTTGAAACAAAAATAGGTACAAATGAGAATTCAATCAAAAAAATTTTTGAACCCTTCAACATTCAATTCCTAAACCTTTAGACTTTCAAACCTTGAACTTTTACACATCTAAACCCTTAGACATTCAAACTATATTCTAAACCCCAAGGATGTTGATCAACATCCCTATACCCTATACTTTATATGATGTATTTGAATGATTATTGATTTACTAACAAACATCATTCACTAACAAACATCATTCTAAATGATGAAATCTAGTTGTTGGATTAAAATTGAAAATATTATTTTTGAATATGTGAAATTTAAATGATGAAATTTAAATTTTAAAACAAACCATTCTTATACATTTCCCCTCATTTTCTCTCATACCCTATACCCCAAACTCTATACCCCAAACCCTATACTCCAAACCCTATAACACAAACCATATACCCCAAACCCTATACTCCAAGCCCTACACCACAAACTCTATACCACAAACCCTATACCACAATTTTTCATACATATATTACACCCTAGACCCTTTACCCTACACTCTTATCCTATTTTTCTTATTATACATTTCCCTCCTAATTAATTATAATACCGAATTATTATCATTATATAAGAACTTTAAAAAAATTGTCATTATTTAATTGTTTTATAAAAAATGCACATTTTATATACATTCAATTAAAATTGAGTTGACTGTATATGATTTCCCCCTATTTTTATGCATAACTTGACAGCCATAAATCATATACCCCTACCATAAAGTTTAAGAGTTCATAATTTAAGGTATATGATCTTAAATTTCCAAGACAACTAAAATATGCATGATCGTATTATACTAAAACCAAAAGTTTAAGTAATCATAATACACAAGGATATAACGTTTGAGTAGTCATACATATATAGAGGGTGTATCATGTGGAACCCCCCTTTCCATGGATCCATGGATCCCTCTTTGCAGCCGTTGATTGCATTTTTTGGACGCACCAGATTGCGCCACGTAATTGCACATGTCAAAAATAACAATTTTGTATATGTTCACAGTTCACTTATAATTGGACATTCAATAGAGTATGATGTATTCGAATGATCATATCATACTCGTCACTTCATGAGATCATATCAAACAAGAATTTCAAACTAAAAGCATAAGTTTAGTAACTTATTTAATCAAAAAGATTATGTCTCAATTAAATATGATAAATTAAAATATACATGTATCATTCAATACATGTGTATAATTGTTAATTGCATTAGATAATAAATTCATTGTAAGACTTGATTAATGCATGTACATATAAATAATTTATAATCAAATAATGATTATGTTATTTGCTAACTCAAAATCTTAAACTCAAACACTAAACCCTCTTCATTTTTCCCACTCTTCACTTTATTTTACCACTCTTCTCAATTTTAATCATTGCATTTTCCCACCTTATTTTCCCCCTAATTTTTCATCCTTAATTTCCTCCTCATTTTCACTCCCTCTTTTTTATTTCATGAAACTTTTCCCCTTCAATAATTTTTATTCTTGACATTTCACTCCCTCATTTTTACTCCCAATTTCATGAAAATTTCCCCATACATACTTTTGCAATTTACATAGCCTAAGTATGTTGCGTAACCGAACGAGAATAAACAACCCTGCACCAACCATCATAAAACACTTGTACGATTTATTTACAACGACGTTGAAAAGTCAACAAATTTTTCCTGCTTCATATTATGCAACATACATAATGATGTTGCATGTCTGTATGTTGCATTAGTATATCATTTTGAATTATGCAACTTATGTTTATATGTTGCGTTAGTGTATGTTCCGAAAGTTATCTAAGACAAAGTGTCCTCTTATGCAACGTCAACTTAAATGTCGCGCGGCACTAATGCAACATACACCTATGCAACACCAATTTCTCTATGTTGCAAAGTGTTGAAAATGGCGTATTGTTCGTCAGTATGCATTACACTAGAATTACCATCATGCAAGTGACTAAAAAATGTCGCATAGTATTGAAGTAAGTCGCTTGATGACATATCTGACGTATAAGCAGTTGCATAAGACTTGTCATTATCCTTCTATGGGACTAACTTAAAAAATTGTTTTCTGCGAAAGTATTTGCTACATAACACACTCTTGTCGCAAAAAATGATTCAATGTGACTGAAATTTAAGTGACACAATCATCATTTTTCGCTTGAATTTGGTAATGTAATCTAATTACACTTTTAAACAGTGAAAGAACAAATCTTGTTCAACAATTGCACACGTTTTATTTTTCAAGTTACATGCACCAAACCTCAACCAAATTTAACAGGCACACTTCAAGTTTCAAAGTTTCAAAACAACTCACAGATAAAATGTACACAAAATGGGTTAATTACAGAAAACCACCCCTATAATAGGGGTAATTACAGAAAACCACCCCTATAATGACTATTTACAGAAAACCACCCTTATAACGTGCTCCGCTAGCATTTCACCATCTCGTCACTATTCCGTTACATGAATCGTTAAAAAAAATTAAAAAAATTAAAAAAAATTAAAAAAAATTAAAAAAAATTAAAAAAAATTTAAAAAATTTAAAAAATTTAAAAAATTTAAAAAATTTAAAAAATTTAAAAAATTAAAAATTAAAAAAATTAAAAAAATTAAAAAAATTAAAAAAATTAAAAAATTAAAAAAAATTAAAAAATTAAAAAAATTAAAAAAATTAAAATTAAAAAATTAAAAAAATTAAAAAAATTAAAAAAATTAAAAAAAAAAAAATAAAAAAATAAAAAAAATAAAAAAAATAAAAAAAATAAAAAAAATAAAAAAATTAAAAAAATTAAAAAAATTAAAAGAATAAAAAGAAAATAAAATAATTTTTTTAAAAATATTATAGATTGAAATAATTAGAGTATTATACTTTTATCCTAGTATAAGTAAAATTGAAATAATTCAAATATTATACTTTTAATTTATTAATAAAAAATATCAAATATTATATTTATAAAATTATTTATATTTAAAATATATTCATCATTAGTTCATGAAGTGATGTAACTAATGTGTTATTTCTCAAATCAAAATAGAGTATATAGAGTATATAATTTTAGGTTTTAAGGATTAAAATTAAAAGTCAATAGAGTATATAATATTATTACATATGAGTACATGAAATAAATAAAAAACAATAGACAAACGAATATCTAGTTGTACTAATTTTGTATGAGTGAAAGCCTTCTGTGAGACAAAAGATAACTTCTGTCAATCTGTCTCAAAATAGAGAAAGCTGCAGGAAATTTCATACCTTTGGCCTCTACCTATCTCACCGCTATCATCTTCATCAGGTTGTATTATATAAATTTTATTTTAGATTGATCTACACAACAACAAATTACATTTCATGAAATATAATACATTTTTTAATTTTTTTAATTTTTTTAATTTTTTTAATTTTTTTTTAATTTTTTAATTTTTTTAATTTTTAATTTTTTTTTAATTTTTTAATATTTTTAAATTTTTTATTTTATTTTTTTCTAACGGTAAAGTCAAATGGTGGTAGAGTGCTAACGGAGCACATTATAAGGGTGTTTTTCTGTAAATAGTCATTATAGGGGTGATTTTCAGTAATTACCCCTATTATAGGGGTGGTTTTCTGTAATTAACCCAAATGGATATCAATTTAGTACACAACCAAAATATGAATTCGTCAAAAAACCTTAAGACCTAAATTATTTTAAGCTGTTTGACCTTGTGCAACATATGAAGGTATAACAACACGTCTTCTGATCAGCGAATGCGATAGGAGTTTGACTAACAAATGTTATTAGGATTGGAGAATGCGAGGTAGTAGGTCATGCATTTATTATCTTCAGTTGTTCCAATTTAAGGAATAACACGTCTCGTCATATAAAAAGTTGAGGGAAAACATCTCAACATGAGTGGAGGAAAAAAAAACTTCTCACACAATCAATTGACGGAAAACACATCTCATCATAAACAAAGGTGAGGGAAAGCATCTCAACATGGGTGGAGGAAAAACATCTCACACAATCAATAAACGGAAAACATGTCTCGTGATAACAAAGTTGAGGGAAAATATCTCAACATGAGTGTAGGAAAAACTTCTCACATAATCAATTGACGGAAAACACGTCTCATCAATAAATATGGCCACGTTGGTGAAAGTCTGATATGTGGCAATTTGATGGAAAGTACGAAATCATAAATCTAAACAAAAAAAGTTGATTCACACCCATCAATCAAATCAAATCAGAATCATATTTCTTTTCATCGATCTACAGTCTACACCCACAAATTGAACCTATCCGTCACCTCTACACCCACAACTTGAAACCTATCCGTCACCTCTACACCCACAACTTGAAACCTATCCGTCACCTTTACAGTCTACACCCACAAATTGAAACCTATCCGTCACCTCTACACTCACAACTTGAAACCTATCCGTCACCTTTACAATCTACACCCACAAATTGAAACCTATCCGTCACCTCTACACCCACAACTTGAAACCTATCATCAACTCAGCCAAAGACACAGCAACAACCAAAGCTACCATGGAATATGACAATCAACAAATCAGAGCAATCGGAAGGACTATGATTTTTGCTGAGTTTAGGACTCAGATTAAGATGGCGTTGCCCCTTATTTTTGTCAATATCATTCCGTCAGTTTTTGGTTACGCAATTTTGCAAAGTCAAACCAAGTTCTTTCAAGCTCAAAGCATCATGTTCCCAATGTTGCTTATGTCGGGTATTATATTTTTCTGCCACATTTTTCTTTGTTGGATTTTAATTTCAAAATCTGAGCTTGGGTTTAAAGGTGCTGCACTAGCGAATTCAATATCCGTCTGGCTTAACGTACTTGTTTATTCATTGAATATCAAACTATCGGTTCACTGCAAGAAGATATGGCCCGGATTCTCTAAGGATGCGTTTGGGGATATCGTGTCTCACCGAAAATTGGTCATTCCTTCAACATTCATGATTTGTTTTGAATTTTGGACATTTGAACTTATGGTGATTCTATTTGGTCTACTCCCCAATCCGCAACTTCAGACATCAGTGCTCACCATCACTTTAAAGACATCTTCAGTTCTCTATACAATCTCTAGTGGGCTAGGTGCTGCTATCAGCGCATGTGTTTCCAATGAGTTAGGGGCAGGGCATCCGCTAGCCTTGAAGTTAGCAATTCGAGTGATACTAGCTATATCCACTGTTGTTGGAATTTTGATATCTTTAGTTCTCGTAGTGATCCGTCATAAACTAGGATATGCATATAGTAAGGATAAAGAAGTTATCGCAGCTGTTGCAATCAAGATGGTTATCCTTGCTGTATCCAACCTGTTGAGCATTGTCCAAGCTATACTCTCAGGCATCCTAAGAAGATGTGGGAAGCAAAAGATTGGGGCCTATTGCAATCTTGGAGCATATTATCTCGCTGGTGTCCCTTCTGCTATTATTCTAGCCTTTGTAATGCATATTGGATCGAAGGGTCTTTGGATTGGAATACTGATTGGTCTTTTTGTCCAGACGATCAGCTTACTTATTGTCGCAGTCCGCACCACCTGGCAACATGAGGTTGTTAAAGCAGCTGAAAGAGTAAATAATTCTAATAAGGGTGTCGAAATAGCTTCAACTCAGAATTCTAATAAGGGTGTCGAAATAGCTTCAACTCAGAATTCGAACATAGTTTGAGAAGTGACTTTAAGAAATCTAAATGTGTAATTGCAGTTGAAGACGTCAATTTGAAACCGAAAGTGTTTTATTTGGACTGTGGTAAATGTTCGTACTTTGGAAGAGGCATGTTGGAAAGTAAATTTGAAGTCATGCTAAAAAAGGTTTGAAAGTAACCACGCTAGGCGGTTATGTGGTAGCTAATTTTGATGTTGCAGGTGAGGTGGCGGCGACAATTGTAGTGGCACCACCAACTCAAAGCGGAAACTAACAAACTAATCAGATCAAATTTTAGCTCTGATACCATGTGAAATTTTGAGAAGATTGAATAAAATATGATTTGATTAATATTTGTTACATGAGGGATGAATATATAGAGATATCATCACCTATAATTAGGTAGGTAATAATGATAATAATCTAAATATGGAATTACAAAATACTAGGTAATTAATTATATGCATTGTATTCTTAACATATGTATGTTAAACTATTCACACATAAAATAATAAATTGAACAAGCTTCAATACATTTTAACACCATTTGCTAGTAAGGTATTAGTAATATCTTCATATTTTTTGAGCTTATCCCTTATGAACTTCTCTCTGCAGAATTTGAAACTAATTTTACTGCAAAGCCCCCAAAGTATCCTGTCTGGAATTTCATACCCTGCAAAAAAAATCAACAAAATTAGCTATACATTTCAAAAATCAAACTTGACTGTTAAATATTATGTACATTTGGTGTCACATATATATAAATAAATATGAATTTCCAACAACGATTCTAAATTTGATAAGTGAAACCATCAATATATACCTTAAACACATTCAAAACATAACGACATGAAAATAAAAAAGAGTCATTACACAAACAAATTATAAACTAGTTCTTACCCATTTGATTTAACATCTTAAAATCATTGGAGAAAAATATGACAAATTCGTCAAAAATGCGAATAGAATCCGAGTAGTGAAGGCGTGTGAAAATGGTTATTTGTGCGAGCTCTATTTAGAGGTATTATATTAAATTTACAGTTCACGCTTTATATGTGTCTGAAACAAATCATACATAAGTTATAAAGCGTTAACGTTCTTCTCGTGAATGACTCGTTGTTAGCACCTTGATGCAGACGTAGACTCATGCTTAATTGCGAAAGAGATTTGCCTCAGATTTGAAGCAAGTTGAACTCCAAACACATGTTCGAGTAGTATGCTTGGAAAACTTAGTATTCCGACACATCTTCAATCACTAGAATTTAGCTATTGATCACCGTTTATTCTCCTCAAATCGTAATTCTCTAATTGGCCTTCCTCTCTCTCTTTATATAGAACGTAAATTAGGATTTTCTGTATATATAGTTTAAAGATTCGGATTGACATCTAAATATAATACAAAAACTTTAGAGACTCCTGCTTGCACACTAAGAAATCACGTGGACTGCTCTGACATTGATGTTCATCAGGTCTGCTCTCTTTTGGATCCTTGCTTCTGTTCTAGACCTTCTTATAGTAAGTTTGTCACAACATGCCTTTGATAGCATTTGAAACTTTTGATTACTCATGTCTAAAGTTATATGCTCTTTTTGCAACACTTTTGCCACAAACAGGTGAGTTCATCTATTAAACTTTCGATCTCCCCTTGTCATTTTGTTGGCAAAATCTTGCTTTAATAGTTGATATGTTTTTCTTGAGTTGTCTATGCTCCAGCACGAAAAACATCTCCTACGTAGCCACATAATACCCACACAATATCCTTGAGCTAAAATTAAGGAAAACAACATACTAAAACTCCCCCTTTTGCCAATACGTTTGGCAAGGATCAAAAAATTGTTCAAAATATAACAGGGCACACTCTCCCTGAGAATTATTCCTCTTATTCAATAGGCACCAGACCTTCACGAGAACGCGTCGTCCTCCCATCATTTACCGTCTCCTCATCCGAGGTTTATCATCAGCTATTCAATCTCCCTCAGCGATATTATTTTTTGCTTCAGTTTGGCTTTGACATTGCCGATTACCTGCATCCAACTCTTCTCTGCATTCTTTACCCATTAAATCACTCATCCCATTGAAGATCTCTTCCTCTTCATAATTCTATTTAGGAATAATTTGGTACTCTTTATTGTTTTAACAGATCTAGGAACAATATTATGCACCTGATATTTCTGCAGAAAGAGTTTCCAGTTAGTGCCAAATGCTGTTGGATCACTTGCCATATGGCTTGCATGTACCTACAGCTGCCGACATTAAAAAATGGCGAACTCATAGATCATAGAGTGGCACACAATATGATGATTTATCAGGTTGTATACGGTATTGCTAGCTAACTTAAAGATAGTGTTTCTCATCGTTTCCTGAGGATTCCACCCCGTACTTACTGTACTATACTAGTGAGGTTTGGGATAAATTTGTAGCACACAACAATGTGCTGTCAATCGTCCCAGGAGGAGAGCTGGAGGGTCTTTTCATAAGAGTTCTTGAATTCTACGACATAGAAGTCTCCCGCTACTTTGGAATCGTTGACTTCTAACATACATTTTCAACAATACCCAGGGGTTTGGTGTGTTACTTATACTCTATTATTATGGTTAATCTAGGTGGTTTAGTTGCCCAATATTTAGTGAAGAATAAATAGAAGCATATGTTAAATTCAACGCGGAACCCAAAAGCAGTTTGGAATTCTCAAATTAACACTACCACAAATAACTGTGATAGGTCCTAGATCTCCATGCCATGCTAGAACATTCCTTTTGTGGGTTCTTGAGTCTGTAGTTTTCCATTACAGAAAAGTATTATAACAACGCTTATTATAATCATTTAACAGCACTTAACGAAGCGCTGTTGTATCGAGTGCTGTTGTAAGTCATAAACATTTAACAGTGCTTTTCCTAAATAAGCGCTGTTAAAAGTTATATTTTTAACAACACTTTTCCTAAATAAGGGTTGTTAAAAGTCATACATTTAATAGCACTTTTTCTAAATAAGCTGTGTTAAAAGTCATACATTTAACAACGTTTTTCCTAATTAAGCGGTGTTAAAAGTCATACATTTGACAACGCATTTCCTAAATAAGTGTTGTTAAAAGTCATCACATAAAATAGCTCTTTTTCAGCATATGTGTTGTTAGTGAAAGGTTCTAGGAGGATATGCATCTGTTCGTAAGACGGAAGGACATGATCTCAGCCGTTGATTTTTATCAATCCAACGGTTGATATTGGTAACCGTCAATCACCAACCGCCCGTTTTTTTGCAAATCCAACCGCCTAATTAATTAAAAACCAACTTTAATCTCAACCGTCAAATTAATCAAATCAACGACCAAGATTATGTCCTTATGTCTCACTAAATTTATATGTCTCTCTGGAATCCAACTATGTGTTGTTAAGTCATACATTTAACATTGTTTTACCACATCGCTTTTTTATTAATGCTATTATGTATTCTTATTTTTTACAGACATAAAATTAAAAAAAACACCATTCATAAAATTAAAAACAACACCATTGATGAAGATTTTTATTAAGATTAAATTACAAATAAACACAATTTAATGTTCACAATAATATTTTCATACAAGACTTCGGAACTTGTTTTAGGGTTCTGATTTATTTTACTTTTATGTCCTTTTATTTTTAAAAATTATGTGTAAGCATTATTCATTGATAAAAGGGTAATTTCGGAGCATGACTTGTGGCTTCAGTGTAATATTAACAAGGAGGTTTGTCTTTTATTTATGGAAGAGGGGTAAAGTTCAAGAGAAATAAAAAGTTTAAGTGAGAGGGAAGGACTTAATATCAACCGTTAGATTAGATTAATATGCGGTTGAGATTAAAGTTGATTTTCATATAATGGGCGGTTGGATTTTCAAAAAACCCTAACGGTTGAGATCATGTCTCACCGTCTCACATTTGTTTATCGGTCCTCCTAGAATCCTACTCTATAGAAGAGATATTTCATTTAAAATATTTGTTAATTTCTGTATATATGTTTTAATAATAATATGTAACTCATGGTAGGTTGAGTCGTCGACCCACTACCTTCACGAGTGTACAATCGCGTCAATTTTTAAAACACTGATTTAATGTTTCATATGTTCTTATGTAGTGGCAAAGGAGGCATACTCAGCGGCATCCCGCATGCAGAGACATTAATTCGATACTCATGGTACTTTTTGTTACTAATTTCTTCAAAGGGAAGGGATCAAGTACAAAGTGTTAGTTTTGATATAAAATACAAAACTATGTCAACCGTAGATTGGTTTCAATCCAACGGTTTTAATACTCATTCAAATACTTACCAAAATAACAACAAAAGAGCAAATTCGTAAAGTTCCATAAAACAATTATATTGAAGATCAGGTTAAGATATTATCTCCTTAAAATTCTCAAACTAATTAAATAAGTTACGTTTTCTAAAATCAAATTTTGATTTCATTCTATTTTAAATTTATAGTCGACATGTTTTCAAACGTAAGAAGCAGTAACGATTCATGTGATAATGATTTGTGTAATCCATCGAGCTATATGGTTCAAGAACCATACATTACACTTTTTTGAGCCATACATGTATTGAGTAAATTATACACTGATTAGCATCCAATTTGCTATGGTTCAAAATATCGAACTATATGGTTCAAGAACTATATATTACATTTTTTTGGACCATACACATATCGAGTAAGTTATACACTGATTAACATCCAACTTGATATGATTCAAAATATCGAACTATACATATATCGAGTAATTTATACACTAGTTATCATCGAACATGAATTATTTTATTCCAAACACGTGTTTTGAATTATATGAAAATTTGAGAGTTAATCGTGAAACAAACTTGATATGGTTCAAATATTGAACTAGATGGTTCTTGAACCATATAGTTCAATTTTCTGGACCATATATAAATCGATTAAGTTAATTTTTGAGATTCGATATGGTTCAGGTATTTATATTGGATGGTTCTAGAACCATAGTTCGCTAATTGGTGGACCATACAGATATCGATCAAACTTGTTCTTTGTCCTCAATTCACGTCTATAGACGCACCACGTCTTGCTTGTCTACGTTCTGTAATTAAACAAAAAAATTCAACACAAACACACAAAAACATCAATAATTGGCAACAACAAAAATATATATTAGAAACCCTATCAAATCGTAGCACTTACAAGTCCTGGAAAGACATGTGTGTGGCGATTTATAGCGGCCGGCGCGAGTTAGATGTCGGACGATTTTGAAATCGAAGCAAAAAGACGAGAGCGGCGATGCAGGAATACGATAGCGGCGACGCGGATGTGTCTTAGGTAGCTTATTCGTCGAATTTTGGAGGTTGTTTCAAGAATTTTCAAAACGACCACCTAATATGTGGAGTGAATTATGGGATTTGACAAACAAACCTATTTTTCAATTCCCAAATTACCCTCGAAATTAATTACGAAATATTTTGATTCCTTATTTGTAACTTTTTAATTTGATTTGGTTTAAAATCTGGTCCGTTGATCTGATTATTTAACGGCTTATATTAGTGTATATTTTATACAATTAAGGGACTTTATACCAGATTCCTTCCCTTCTTCAAATTATTATTATTATTATAGATCAGTGACATTATGATCAGTTGCTGTTGTGATTTACGGTATTACATATGTAGGGAATGTATCATGTAGATCCATCTATTTTGATGGACTTTCGAACCCCCTCTTGCATTTGTTGATTGTATTTTTTCAATGTACTAGATTGTGCCAACGCACTGATGAGACAGGTGAGTTGCCAAATTTTGCACGTGATATGCACATGAGAAATGCAATGACGTGGTGCAATCTGGTGCATTAAAAAAAGCAATCAACGAATGCAAGAGGGGCATGAATCCACCAAAATAGATGGATCCACATGATATAATCCGCACGTATGTATATGTACGGAGTGGAGACGCATAAAAGTACTAGTAGTGAGATACGGTTTGCACGACCAAATTTTCATCACGGTTCTTTCCATATTTTTAAGAACGGTTGTATCCAAATATTTAAGTACGGTTCTATCCATATTTATAAGCACGGTTATTTCCAGCACATACACTGAGGTACGGTTTGCTCAGTTGGAAAGATTTCTCAACTATTTTTGGATGCAATATAAAGATGTTACTAATAGGGTTGGGTTCTAGAATGACATTAAATTTTTGTGAGATATAAAGACTTAATCTCAACCGTTGATTTAGATTAATCTAACGGTTGAGATTAAATTGATTTTTAATTAAATTAATAATGAATTAGCAAAAAATACGGGACGGTTGGTGAGTGACGGTTATCAATGTGAACCGTTGGATTGATAGAAATCAACGGTTAAAATGATATCCTCCCGTCTCACACAAATTTATTGATTCTCCTCAAACCTTTTCCGTCACTAATAATTGGTATTTAAGTAATAATTGCGCAACTTGCGTGTATTTTCTTGTGTGATGGATCTTGAGATCTTTTTTTTTTTTTTTTGGTTGAAGGCCAAAGGCCGAACGTACAACTCGAGGACTTAAAAGGCTAACAAAAGTTAGTCTGACCCAGTCTAGTCTAAATAAATTGACAAGATAAACTAAGAACTAAACCGAGTACTTCGCCTCGGTACGTAAAAGAATGTACTGAAAATTAAAGTACGTCCGTAATGATCAGCTTCCGAGAACGCTGTGATAGTAAAATGATAATGACTGTGGACCTCTTAATAGATGTTCTGGGTTGAGAACCAAATACGGACTAAATATTGTTGGATCAAACGAAACCAACTGATTGTGTAAGCTGAAGCAGAGATGAGAACAGATGCAAAATCAGCGACGCAACACAAGCCACGCGGCAGTCACAGGACAAGCCACGCTGCAGAAGCAGGACAAAAAACGTGGCAGCAGCAGGAGACTCCACGGAGCAGCAAAACACACGCAATCACGACAGACGTGGCAGAACAGCGTGAGGACAGCGAGGCAGCACCTGCAGCACTCGCAGACGGTGGCGACGGCAACCAAAAACACAACAAACGGCAGCACGACCGACGACAACCACCACCGTGAAGGACAGCGCGACAAACGACAAAAGAACGCAACACCAGCAGCAAACCAGACGGAGGCGACCAAACTTCATGACAACAACAACCTAAACCGGCCTCTGGCTGGCGCCGCCACGCGATCGGAATCTACAAACAGAACAGCAAACAACCTGTCGCAGCACAAAACACCAGCAGGGGGTGCGCTAGACATCGATCCAGCCACCCAAACAACCGAACCAAGACACAGCTACCAAACCAACCAAAAGAAATCAAGCAGCGCACAAATATCACACAACAGCATCAACAAAAGTCAGATCATCCGGCGACAACCGCGGCGGTGAAAAATTGAAGGGGAGAACCTGCCGCCATCGCCACCGGAGAGACCGACGGACCACTAAACCGACCACGCCCTGAAGACTCACACAAAGCCACCTCGCAACAGCCACCAAACCAGTAGCATCCGATCTGCAAAACGCAGAAGCGGAGGAGGTCGATGGAAAGGAGAAACTGGCCGGAGAGTTTCTAGAGAGAGACGGAAAGTTTCCGCCAAATAACCAATACTTTTTGTGATGGATCTTGAGATCTTGAGACCCACGTTCAAACTATTAGATCATTCAATCAATTGATTATGAGAGGATACATGTCACATTTTTACACAGACATATAACTAAGTCACGGATCATTATCTGCGGCATTATCTGCAGTTTTCTTTTTAACCATTGGATGTATATAATAGAGCAAGTGGCATTATCTAGACCTTTAAATGCTTTGTTGCATATCATGTGTCTCTAAGAAACTGCACCATATACATGAATATAGTCATTAGTGAATAAAAAGTGTGACTAACAGGAGCCGAGAACTCACAATTAAGTTAAATCGGCCCCAAATGAACATTACGTGAATACATCAGCCAAATGTGAAGTTTGAAAACTAGCGACAAGTGTGAGGTGGCAATCAGACACCCTTAAACTTTCTACATTAGTCCGCTTGTGCCTGGGATTGTCAACCAGAGTATATTAATTGAAAAATATGTTTTAAATTACCATTTGATTCATAAACTGAAAAGCTTGCGATACATTTATAGGCAATCAGACAACATCTTAAACGTCATCCGTTACACTATGGATACTTTAACCCTGCTAGAAGCTAGTGCTACTCAGCTAGGGTTTTACACATGTATTCTTACTCTAAGCATGGACAGTAAACTAACCACTCCATGCAGAGCTAAAACAACTTATTCGCTATCTTACTATACATACATACGACGACACCTAATTAAGAAGGCTCTTCTCTAACTTCATGGCTCTGCTTCATTTTCCTCAACTTGCCCTCCTCCCCATCCTCCTCTTCCACCACCTTTTCCCCATCCACCCTTTCCACCGCCCTTTCCCCATCCTCCACCTTTGCCGTATCCACCGCTGTGCTGGATATCCATGTTCTCCTCTTGAGCTAGACCCCCTACGAAGATGATAATTGGTTTTATACATCCATCCCTTAACTTGAAATTAATGGCTAATTAAAATGCATCAAGAGAACAAAATTTATAGATTTTAGATATAACAAATACCTCCGCCCCATCCACCTTTTCCTCCGCCCTTACCCCACCCTCCACCTTTTCCCCATCCTCCGCCGTGCTGGATGTCTATGTCCTCCTCTTGGGAAACACCACCTGCATGGAAAGCTAGTATAAAACCATGCAACTTTACCATGTGTGTGTATTTTATAATTTATATATCAAACTTGTGGTGCCTTTTTAGAGATTATTTACCTCCTCCCCATCCTCCTCGCCCTCCGCCTCCTCCCCATCCCCCTTTTCCACCGCCATGTCCGCCACCTCCCCATCCTCCACCACGGTATTTCTCATCATCAAAGGTGTCCACATTTTCTTGCGCAGCACCACCTGTATACATAGAACATATCTATCTTATATATCCTAGTAGGTGAACCTAATGAACGAGAGATGAGCACTTTATAGTTGAATGAGGAATTTGTATATAAAGAAACGACATTTTGTACTTCACTAACCTCCACCCCATCCTCCACGTCCTCCGCCACCCCATCCGCCACCACGTCCTCCTCCACCCCATCCTCCACCACGTCCACCACCACCATATCCGCCCCCACCATATCCTCCTCGATACTTTTCATCACCTAAACTTTCTTGATCCTCTGCACCTACATAAGTAACTTATGCCTTGATCAGGTCACAATATCTAAAAACTTAAGTTTAGAGTTTAACTTAAGAAATAAATTAGTGTATTTTGTATACCAACCTTCATAACCGCCTCCCTTTCCGCCACCCCCTTTGCCGCCACCTCCTTTTCCACCACCACCATACCCTCCTCCACCTTTTCCTCCACCACCTCCTTTACCACCACCTTTTCCACCACCACCTTTTCCACCACCACCTTTACTACCTCCACCATGACCTTTTCCACCACCACCATATCCTCCACCTCCTCTATTTGTTGGAGTGTCCACATCATTTGGCTGTGCAGTTTCCGCCACTACATCCTTTTCATCTTTTTCTGTGAACAGAATAGTGAATATTCACTTGTAGTACTGATTTCTGATGGATAAAACATTTAAGCTTGTTGAGAAGTACTTACTGGATTTCTCATCAGTGGTTACCACCTCGGAAGAGACAATAACAACAATGGCTAGCAAGAAACCAATCAAAATAAAAACCCTAGTCTTCATGCTTTTCCTATATATGTTTTGAAGAGAAGTTGTGATGCATGATACTGGCTTCATTGCCTCTATTTATAGGGCACTGATGCTAGAGGAAGAGTGATAAAATAATATAGGAATAGGATAGGGTTTGAAGCGTGTCATGAAATGAAAGTATCACTGGTAGTTACTCAGCTTCTCCATCATATTGTGATTTCAGGGTCAGTAACTAAATAATCTATGCACTAAATAACAACTGTGATTTCCATCTGGGGACATTCTAGATTATGAATAAACCGAGAAACACAAATTAGGCAAGAAAACAATTTTTATACGCATGGCTTGAAATTCACGAGAGACTTGACGTTAACGACTAATTTTATCAAATATTTTTCAATAATCTAATGCATGTGATTTAAAATTCTGAATTACTCTTCTCAACTTACAAGTATTTTGTGAGTATAAATTTCTTACTTTAATTACAGAATAACTTTGTTAACGCGCGTTAGATTCATCATTAAGTCATATTATATCGCCAGATCTTAAATAGTTTCAGTCTTTATTGATCTCAACATGTACACGTATATCCTCAACACTAAAATGTTCTATCTTACTTCCGGAAAACTATATCTTGTTTTTTTTTGATAGAATGAGTACTAAGACTCTGAAAGGAACATATGAGGACTTAAAGTCAATGACTAGCGAATGGAAACCTCGAATACAAGAAAGATACTACAGAAAATGTAACGTAAACGAAATATTTTGCCTCAGTACCAAAAATGCTCGAACAAATAATGACAGAAAACGAGCGAGCATTGCCTAGCCGATAAGTCTGAATTACGGAACCTCCAAGCTGCGTTAATAATACAAATGAATTGGCCGTTGAACTTTAGAAAAAAGCCTAAGGATTCTGATCCAGAGCGGTCCAAATAGAAAGTCTTACAACACCAGCCGCGGACAACTGACAACCAAACAACCGAAGACGGCCGCCTAAGCAGCGACCTCCCCACTAAGTGATGCACCCAGACTACAGCATCAGCGACATCAAACTAGGCAACTCAGCCAACACGTCCGAGTGGAAGCAAAATACTATCTTGTTATTAGTGACACTAGATTCAGACGCTTGGATGTTCGGCATAACATTCAATTGTTATATATGTAGGTTTTAGAGTATGTATAAATACTAGATTAGGGTTTTGAGTTTCATGTACAAAAATACACATTGAATAAGAAAACTCTAAGAGGTGCTTTACTTTAAACTTCTTGTTCTTCCGCACAACATATCTAAATGGTCTAAAAAGTTATATAATTGATTATATGTTATTCTTCAGTTTCTATCAAACTTTAGGTCGATTTCAGCTCTCAAAATTAATGTCCGAGTCTTTTTATTTGGTTTTTACAACCAAATGGAGTTGCAAATAGAAAAATCATACAGTTCTTGACATGACCAGATCATACATTATCAAAGATTTTTTTACCGAGGCCAACTAAAACAGTTACATTTTTTTTGTTATAAAATTATTTATATTTTTATCTTTTTCCTTATGCTGATTTCATCATCTTTCCCTGAATGTCAGAATTTTCTGTCCATCATGTAAAAAAGAATTTTATAGTTGTTTTGATGTTTTGTTTTTTCCAAAATTAAGCGTACTGCAAAGCTTTTATCCATATACGATATACGTCAACTTCATGTTCGGGAGATAAATATCAATCTTTGGGATTGGTGGAGTCCGAGATGGATGTGGACATGAGATGTGGAGATATGGTAAGTATGAGACGGCATTCAAACTCTGACCTTTGTTTTTTCTTGGTAGGCTTGTTTGACATTGCATATTATCCAACCTCGCACATGGAATAATAAATACAGTCTTTTAAAAATATCTTTGTTGTTTGAATTGGATTTTGCTACCTATATAATTCAAAAGAGCACAATTTTATCCATGCAAAAGTAACCTCTAGCGCAGTAGCGCTTAAATATTAGGAGAAATGAGGACAAAATAAAGGGCACAATATGCGTCATGGTAGACCTGGGCTTTCTTCTGTCGACACGTGGTTCAATTGGTCAACAGTCGATGCTGACGTATCAGCATGCACTCATGCAATGTTCCATGAGGTCCAATGAGGTTGTCTTGATTTCTGCCTTTGACTTTTTGAATAGAGAATTTCGGCTTCCCAGCGGAATATTGCATGATCATCCGTTTAGCTTATTCTTCGTCGGAGGGAATACTTCTGTTTTATTTATCTTGATTTTTTTTTCTGTTTAGACAAATTGTGCTCATCAATGCATAACTTCAAATTTTTCTAATCTTATTTAAAATTTTAAATTTTATAAAAACCACTAATTGGCATCTATCCCATACTTCGTATAAAGCAGAGTGAATTAATAATTTCTTTTCAAGACATAATTCACCTTCCCACATTATTCCAACTCCATTTCATTTTTACATACTTTATATGTTAATTACCCTCTTTCCATAAACTATATTATAGGAAATAAATAAAAAACAATTATTTGCACAAATTTATGTGCACAAATTTAATAGTGTATTAGAAATCAGAATCCGAAAGTTTATTTTCCTTAAAAATAATGAAATAAATTAAAGATTTTCCGAGTATTTTTTATAAGTATAAATTTAGGAAGGTAATTTACAAAAATATCTCAACTGATATTATAAATTCGAGATCAACAAAAATTATGGTTATGATCAAGCATATTAATACGATCCATAAAATCGCAAAATCTCAAAACTGGATTGCATTTTTTCATATATTATTTTACGGTTTATGAATAATTTATGTTATAGATGCATCAATATTGTTTTGACAATGACTTATAAAACAACATAAGCGAAGAAGGATCCAGTCTTTATCTCATCTCTGAGGTATTTATTTACTTACGCGGAGGATAAACATTTAACATATATCCTTAACCCCCCGCGACATTAAATCAAGTGCCCTCCACGACAATTCCATATTTAGCAAATTACATTTATCATCAGCATTGGAAATGAAAAGCTATCAACCTCGAGGCTCATGGTAATATATGACGAGTTTTATGCGCAATTTAGGAGTGAAATGCATATAAATAACAGCAAGGAAGAACACAAAAATGAACCATCAAAATAGATGAATCCACATGTGAGATATCCCCCCACACACATGCATGTCATACATATCCTATACATAAAGCGCAAATGGTTTATCAAAAGGTCGGGGGTTCAAGTCCTCCCTAGTGCATTTCCGCCTTGAGTCTGGAGTCTGTCCAGTCTTTGAGCGACGTAGGAATAAATTTAGAAGAAAAAAGTTTTATCAAAATTTCGATAATTTTTAAAAAACTTGCCCTTGTCATTTTCTATAGTTCCGACTATTTTTTGGCAATGGATCATATGGGAAAAGAAAAAGAAAGACGTATATCTTTATGTGAGACAGTGAAATACCGATCTCAACTGTTGATAATTAATGATCTAAAGGGTTAAATTTAAAACAACCGTCAAATCTAATCGCCCCGTGTTTTTTGCAAATCGAACTGCCAAATTTAATTAAAAATATATTTAATTTCCACCGTCAGATTAATTTAATCAACGTTTAATATTAAGTTCTCCCGTCTCACAAAATAATGTACCTCTTGATCTTAGTATTGGGTGATATACTGATATTCATGACTTTTTAACTTTCTCCAAATTTATTAATCTCCGTTTAATAGGGTAGAGTTTTTACTTTTGGCACTTGGCTATCCATAATTTATTGAAAAAGATGTTTGACGTATTAAAGAACCGGAAAAGGTTATAGGAGGACAGATATATTTTAGTAGGACGGAAAGACTTGATCTCAACCGTTGATTTCCATTAATCCAGCGGTTGATATTGATAACCATTAATCTCCAAACGCCCGTGTATTTCACAAAATAACCGCTCAATTTAATTATAAATTAACTTTAATATTAGCCGTTGATTTGATTAAATCAACGATTAAGTTTACGTCATTCGGTCTCACATAAAACTATTGTCTCTCTAGAACTTAACCCTTAAAGAACCTAAACAAATATGAAAATAAAAAGACAAGGGTCAACGTGTTATAGTGGTTGAAATATAAAGAATTCAATTAAAACGTTGTCTCACATCGATTAATTGAGTGTTGATTACTAAATAAATATTGAATCTTGAACCAATACCTATAAGTCGGTTTTTGGATCAAAATGAGGATTGCTTCGTTATATGCTTGCGATTTATAAATAATAAAACGAAAATGACTTACTTGTAATAAATAAAATTTATGATAAAAGAAACAAGACAAGGGTAAACATGCTATAAATAGGAAATCATTCTATACCCAATTTCAATATTTTCGACAAACGAAAAAATACTAAATATCCCCAAGTATGACGTCCGCCAATGGATTTGTCGTCTCTCTCATTTTTGTTCTGCTCGTGATGCATCCCTCTGTGATTTCAGCTGGGGGTAATTATTTGCTTGGATTCATGTAGATCTCAAATGTCGTTTGTTTTATTAAATTTACACGTTTATTGTTAATTAATTCTAATATTGTGACAACTTGATTTTGTGTTGTTCAGAAATTTGTCTTGGAATAAAGTATTGTAAACCAGACGAACAGAGATGCAGGGATGAATGCAATTTTGATAACTGCGTATTTGAAGGTTGTATGAAGTTGTTGCCAGGAGTTCCAAGAACATGTTGTTGCTTATGTGAATGATTTGAGATTTAATAAAATGTTTTTAAAATATTATGTTCAATAGGTAAAAAAAATTTGTAACAAATTCAGACCAATTGTTTTCAATCACAACTACATGAAACCAATCTGCAATTCATTAGCTAAGAAAATCACAATATATTCGACCTATTAAAACTATATTTCATATAATTATATAAGGTTGATCTATCTTTTTTAATAGACTGGTGAACCCTTCTTTGCATCTGTTGATTGCATTTTATTAAAATTGTATGAATACATTAATGAGATATGTGAGTCGCATATAATTATGTATACATCAATTAATGTGCGCGAGACTACTTATACTTTATAATGTACACACGAACCTTCATTTATATATGAGAAAGTAAAGCACAAAAACGTATGTTATGTGTTAATAAGGTATTCGAATTTTGAACTTAAACGACAATTATAATAAGAGTTTTCAAAATTTATCCATAAGAATGGATCAGATACGAAGCACAAAGAAAAAAACTAGCAAGAGACATTCATGAAATTAGAAAGATCAGAGAAAGACATGCAGCTAAATATTCAAGACTAATGAGAAAGTTATAAAAGGGACTACGTACTCGTCCACAATTACAGATTGACTTTAAAAGGTTATCTGAAATGCGACAATTCACAATAAAACATTTATTAAAAATGCGACTATGATGGATCGACGATGGAAACGCGCATGTGAATTTTCACATTTTGTGTTTTAGTTGATTTATTTTGCAAAACTCGGCCTCGTGTGGAGGGATACAGTAATAATTTCAATTTCAGGGGGATTGATGCGCGGGGATTGAGGCGGGTGGATTGATCTGTGGGGATTAATTTGGAGGCGCTTTGTTTTAAAGAAGCTTTATTTGATTGATCGAAGGTTGGTTAGAGTGGATTTTGATTTTTGGATCTAGATTCGGATCTCGACTCGGATTAGGATTAGGATAAGAAAGTTTCAAATTTGAATTTCGAGATTTCTACCGAAAACATTCAAGATAGATTTTTAGTTTTGAATGGCATAGTTGTCGTATTTGATGGAGTCGCAGGAGAGTGAACGTGTGAAAGACGTGTTGTGTATTTTGGACCAAGGATAGAAATGTTGTTTATCGTTTTGTCTAAGATATGCCGTGAATTTGAGGGACATCAATGCTTTACGCGATTTTTTTTTATCATTTGAGAAGGTCACGAAGCGAGTGCGTATCCGAACGTGGGTTGATGGAGTTAGCTCAACACCTTCGTGAGCATGGAAAATGGCTACGCGATCGTTACACCAAGACGTGCAGAGTGATATAGATGTCGAAACCACGATTATGGGGCCTCCAATGTTGGTTCGCGGGATTTACGATTTGCATGCCATCAGGGTCAGAGGTGTCAATAACGAGGAGATGGAGACTAAACAATAACATCAAAAGGACCTAGTGGTGGTATCCGACGTTTTTAAGCTGGTTGATGAGGATTATGATATTCTTAGGAAGTTGAAATGCTCAATGATCTTTACCATGAATTTCATTCCAAAATCATGTAGAAGAGGCATATGTAAGTGTTTGCAGAGACAATTAAAGCGGTAAATGAGGTTTCGGAAGATCATAACGGGCAGGGGTTTTGCATATTTTTGTGACGTGTTGATAAGGTATTCGACTTTTGAATTTAAACTATATTTATTATATGAGTTTTCAAAATTTATCCATAAGAATGGATCAGATACAATACCACAGAAAAAACTAGCAAGAGACATTCATGAAACTAGTTTATTAGTGCACATACATGTATTTCTATTTGAATAAAGCATATAATAATTAAAGGAAATAAAGGAATTAATTTTAAGGACATTTTGGAAAAATGAATTGTGACTTCAAAAATAACCGACAATTCACCCATTTGTGCTTTACATATAGGATAGATTAGAAAGATAGGAGAAAGACATGCAGCTAAATATTCAAGACTAATAAGAAAGTTATACGAGTGACTATGTACTCGTCCACAATTACAGCTTGACTACATAAATATTTTTAATCTTCAAATTCTTATTGAATTGCAATCTCATTGACACTTCCATATATTTTGAGCAATCATATTACATCTTATATGCGTTTACTTGTTCGGGACGAACAAGGATTAAGTGTGGGGCGTTTGATAGCGTGCAAATATACTAATATTTGTACGCATCCTACCTTTGATTCTTGTTTATTTTTGATTACTTTCTGAAAAAATTGATACTTCTTATGCTTATTTTAGGTTATATTCAATAAGTATAACCATGGAGCTATCAAGTGCAAAAGAGAGCAAGTTCAAGACAAAAGTGCACAAAAGAGGCCAAATGAGCATTACTCGGCCGAGTAGAGCGTAGAAGGGCCGTGTAGAGCATGTATAAAGCAATTCAACATGGAGTTGATTTGTATGGGGACTACTCGGGCAAGCAAGGATGTGGTAGTACGACTACTCAGCCGAGTAACATGTCAAATTGATACTTTCGACTCAGAAAACTCTTGCTCGGTCGAGTAAATAGTTTGCTCGCTCGAATAGTTGAAGTTTGAGACCGGGCCACTCTTGCTCGGCCAAGCAAGCCTAGATAGAGCTCACTACTCAGCCGAGCAGCCCAAAGACAGCCAAGGTTGCTCCGCCAAGCAACACATTCTTTACTTTCCCGAGCAAGTCCAAAAACTCAAATTTTGCTCCTTCATATAAACAGATTCCTCAACTGATTTTGGAGGGATCCTTGGAAGTTCAAATATTCATAAACCTAAAGATATCCAAGAGATCGTAGAGTAGATGAAGTGAAGATGAAGTGAAGATGAAGGCTTGAAGATCAACAATCTCCTAAGCATTTCTACCTTTACTTTTGTTATCATGTTTTTTATGTTTTGTTTACATTTGTAGTTGCGTTTGAGTAGTTTTCATGTGATTGGGGATCATATGGATCCCTTAGGATTTGGATGATGTTTGTATACTCTTTCTATGCATTTGAGCTACAATCTAGTTGAATCTTAATTCCTGTAGTTTTTGTTCACAATGATGCATGCTAAATGTTTGACGAAATGCCTAAGAGTGTCAAAGTGAATGAACTTCCAATGATTTGATGCTGATTGAACCATAAGATGTTAGTAACTATGTCAATGTAACTTTGAGAGTCAACTGTGCGCCAAAGCGACAATTACTCTTGGTGATAGGCTAGGTTTGGTGTTGAGTATGAGTGCCTTCCGATGGAGCGAAAGCTTGAGGTTATAGCACTTGAATCCCACATGATTCAATAGAGCGAAAGCTTGAGAATTGAGACCTTTTAGCGCGTCATCCAATCTCCAAGGATGGAGCAAAAGTGGAACTTGGAAGGATGATGCATAGTCATGAGACTTCAATCTAAGTGTGATTTGTGCTAGGAAATTGAGTGTGTTAACTCTCCTATGTCCTAGGGGTGAAGTAGAAGTCCTTGATCACTTTTATTTCCTTGTTATTAAGATCAATCAACATTTAATCCACAATCCTTAAACTCTTTTATGTTAAACAAACCTAGGTAATTCTCAATTAGTTAACTATCATCTCTTCTCTTGGGTTCGACTCGAGGTCACTCGATTATAAATGTGTTTGATGCGTGACTGGATAATTTTTTCTCATAATACTACCCTAAATCACATGTCAGCAATCTTTTGGGATCTTTATTTTTTGACATCGCTTTGCTGTCATTGATTCGTCGGATTGGAGAGTAATGTCCTTGTATGACGCTTAGCGCTTGGTATCCGGATGATGGTATTTTAATGGGCCATCAAGAGGATTTAGTGACAACATTTCAAGTTATTTTGGAATTCGGGCCACAGCTTGGCTTAGTTGTAAACCATAGCAAATGCTTTGGTGATGGCCAGATGACGGAGTAAAGGAGCAAAGGAGATTGATGGGGTTGCCCGTAAAATCGATAGCGTTTGGAATTCCAATGAGAAATGATATGGCTCTCTCGGCGGCTGTGGCATCTCTGATGCACGCGGGGACTTTATGGAGATGCTTACAAAAATTCATTCTCTTCATCAAGGTGCAGTGTCATACTTGATTAGTGGAATTTGAGATTTCGTCCTACTTTTCCAGTTTGATTGGAGGAGCTGAGGTTAAAAGCTAGCCACATCACTGGCTCACCGGTTTGGCTGCAGAATTCATCCTTGAAGAGATTAGAGGTTGAGGAGAGCTTGAATGAATTTGCTAGTGAATGAAGTTTCGGCTTTGGGGAGTGGTATTTGGACAACGACGATACCTACGCCTTTATCTGGTATTCGTATGAACCTGGCTACATATCGTATGGCTCTCAAGTATCGTACCTGGAAAATAGTGTTCGCGAATTCTCGAGCTTATACGGTATGTGCGGGTATTATAACTCTGACACAGCCGGTGATCATGATTCTCATTTCCCTGATGGTGGAAGAAGGATCAGGAGACATAACGCGGTGAGAGACCCATTAATCATTTTTTCAGAGGGATAATATGGAGCCTAGACTAGAGGTAGCAGGCCTTTTCGATGTGGGAGAGAAGCTGTTAGATATTTCAGTACTTGCGTGGGACGCTGGTAGGGATCTTTGTGTAGATGTATCTAAGTATGAGGTTAGCTGTTCAGCGAATGAACATACTTTTCTACCTTTCATCAAGGAGTCTTTAGGAGGGTTTGGAGCGAGGGCGGATCATCTGATCAAAGCGGTGGCGACGAGATGGGTGGAGGCCAAAGGTATGGAGTTTTTGCCAGCTTTCTCTAATTGAGACAGAAGTTATCTTTTTTCTCGCAGAAGGTTTTGGGGGACGGATTTCTACTACGAAATGAGTACAACTAGATTATCCAATTTTTTCCGTCATTACCTTTTGATTCATGTCCTTGTATATGATTATTTTTATTTAGTTATAAGAAATGTATAATTTATTAAAAAGGCTAGATACAATTCATTTGAGAGAGATTAACAAAAGTATTCTCTTGACATGACATTGTATTGCGCTTTTTACAGACGTTGTCTAGTTTATACATTTAGATATATGACATTCAGGTTGTGTTCACTACGCATGAATAGAATGAAATTGGAATGGAATGAGTTTGTAAATGGAATGAGATAGAATGGAAAGGAATGATCATTTTATTCTTTTGTTCACTTGTCTAATATAGTTAACGGAATGGAATGACATGAGGCACCCTAGGCACCCGAGACACCTGAATCTTCACCTATGACGTGTTGTCATACAAGTATTCAAATCCATAACATGTTGGAGTGACCACATCAACACCAACGAGAGAAATAACCCGAGGTGATGGTGTGATTGGAATGAGAGAATACCACTGATTTAGGTCGGAATAAATTTTCACTAATGTGATTCAGACTGAATGGAATGAGAATGGGTCTTTCCATTCCAATGACCCAACCAATCAAGTTATTTTTTATTCAATCCGGATTGAGTATTCCATTAATGATTCCTTTCAAGTGAAGTGAACACAACATAAAGGTATTAGTGAAATATACCTACTAATAAGAGTGGTTTTCTACACTTACGATTAATATTCGAATATATGACGGGCTTGATTAAAATTTTCAAACCGAAGTTATGGGCCGTCACTTTTCAAACGGAACTTATGGGCCGTCACTATTCAAACCAAAGCCTAAGTTCATTAGCCAAACCCTAGGTTGGGCATGAATCATGGTTCTGATGTTCCGTGTTGGGACTTATATATGACGAACATCAAACCAACGTACGAGCTTTATGAGACCTAAGAGTTAACATCAATGTCTACGTCTACCAAACTCAAACCAATCACTAAGAATCAAACAAATACCAATCGTCGCATTTTTAAAAGCATGCATTAAAACAAATCGATTCTTGTTCTGATGAGTACTAAATTTTCAGATTTATGGTCCAAAAGACTAAAATTTTAAGTCAGGTTAGCAATTTCATAACGCAATAATTTTAGAAATGACCTGTTAGAGTTATTGTAACGTGTAAGGTGAATGGTTTTAGATAAGACCAACACTGAAGAGTCTTAGTAACATTTATTTGTAACTCTTGGCCTTATGCCTTACATTAGTATAAATAGATATCTATGCGGCTCACTAATCAGTGAGTACAAACGCTTCAATAAACATATTGTAGTTTTTACATGGTATCAGAAGGTCTTCTTCATCACGTTTAGCTAAAGATCAGACACATGGCGTCCACCACCATCCCCTTCCTTGGCACACAGACGTCGGAAAAACTGACAAGAGACAATTATTTGCTTTGGAAGGCCACGGTTCTTCCGGCAATGCGTGGTGCGCAATTGACCGGTTTCCTTAACGGAGAAGATAAAGAACCTGCCAAAATGGTGTCTATTGTAAACACCGACAACACAACTGAAACAATACCAAATCCTGCATATGCTACATGGCTTGCCAAGGATCAACAAGTTTTAAGTTATTTGCTAAACTCCTTATCAAAGGAAGTGCTCACTCAGGTTGTCGGCATGGAGCATGCCTACGAAGTATGGGATGCTATAGAAGCGATGTTCTCCTCACATTCTCGTTCGCGCGTCACGAACTTGCGGATCTCCCTCGCTAACACCAAGAAGGGAACTATGAGCAGTGCTTCCTACATAGCTAAAATGAAGTCAATCTGTGATGAACTTGCAACTGCTGGCCGTCCACTTGACGACGAGGAGATGGTCTCCTACATCCTTGCTGGACTTGACCATGAATACGATGCGCTTGTTGCAGCTGTTGGTGCCATGCCACACCAACTCACTGTAAGTGATCTTTATGCACAAATGTCAAGTTATGATCAACGAATGGAGATGCTTGGCACTCATGTTGGCAGGGAATTTCAATCATCTGCCAATTCAGCTATGCGTGGACGAGGAAGCTACCGTGGTCGAGGAAATCGCGGTGGACGTGCAAATCGTGGCTACAACAATGGCAATAAAGTTGGTCGTACTCCTCCCAACCATGGAAACCGTGGACGAGGTCGAGGACGTGCTTCTCATCGGGAAGTAACTTGTCAAATTTGTAACAAATCCGGTCACTCTGCTAATGAGTGTTGGTGGCGCTATGAAAATGATGAAGATTTCATTGAAGAAAAGGGGGCAAATATTACCACAACCTCATATGGCATCGACACAAATTGGTACACCGATACCGGTGCTACCGATCACATCACAGGAGAGTTAGAGAAGCTGCAAGTTTGTAACAAGTACAAAGGTCATGATCAAGTTCATACTGCAAGTGGAGCAGGTATGCCCATTAGTCATATTGGTCATTCATATGTGCAAACTCCTAACCGGAAACTTCATCTCAAAAATATTCTTCATGTTCCCAGTGCATCAAAAAATCTCTTATCTGTTCATAAACTTGCTTCTGATAACAATGCATACTTTGAATATCACCCCAACTATTTTTTGATCAAGGATCAAGCCACGAAGAGAATACTTCTTAGAGGCAAATGTCAAGGAGGACTCTACCCTCTTGGGTCATCATTAAACTCCATCAAACAAGTCTTTATTGCCACAAAGCCATCTTCTGCAGTGTGGCATAGTCGCCTAGGACATCCTTCATCTAATGTCATTCAACAAGTTCTCAACAAAAATAATCTTCCTGTGTCGGAAAAGAATAATACCGAGTCAGTCTGTGATTCATGTCAACGCGCCAAAAGTCATCAACTTCCCTACCCTATATCAACTAGTGTCTCAACTGTCCCACTACAACTTGTCTTCTCGGATGTGTGGGGTCCAGCACCCAAATCAGTTGGACATCATGAGTATTA
This sequence comes from Sedum album, assembly GCA_006409495.1. Taxonomy (NCBI): domain Eukaryota; kingdom Viridiplantae; phylum Streptophyta; class Magnoliopsida; order Saxifragales; family Crassulaceae; genus Sedum; species Sedum album. The sequence goes on along the minus strand of QZGG01001256.1, from coordinate 15,900 downwards.
TGTAAGCTTTATTGATGATTTTTCCAAATTTACATGGATCTATCTACTTAAAAGGCGATCTGATCTGTTTCAAGTTTTTCAAAATTTTATGAATCATGTTGAACGCAAGTTTGGTAGGAAAATCATTACTATGCAAACCGATTGGGGTGGGGAATATCAGAAACTTGACTCATTTTTCCAGAAGATTGGAATTGCTCACCATGTTTCATGCCCTCATGCACACCAACAAAATGGTTCCGCCGAACGTAAAGCATAGACACATTGTTCAGGTTGGATTAGCACTCTTAGCAAACTCGTCCATGCCGTTGAAATTTTGGGATGAGGCATTCCTTACAGCTACATATCTCATTAATCTTCTTCCAAGCAAAGTAATCAATTATGAAACCCCCGTCGAACGTCTTCTTCACACCAAACCAAATTACAATTCGCTTCGTATTTTTGGCTGTGCTTGCTGGCCAAACCTTAGGCCATACAACATCAGGAAGCTTGCATATCGCTCAAAACAATGTGTCTTTTTGGGTTATAGTTCTATGCATAAAGGTGTTAAGTGTTTGGACGTATCTACCGGACGAGTTTACATTTCTCGGGATGTTGTGTTTGATGAATCTTTGTTTCCATTTGCTTCACTTCATCCAAATGCTGGTGCAATGCTTCGCAAAGAAATTTTGCTTCTTCCTGGTTTCTCAAGTAATACATCCTCAACTCTTGATCTCAGGAGGGCACAAACAGAGGATCAAACATCACTCACTGGACAAACAATTATTCCTTTTATTAACACTAACCATCAACATGGGGTTGAAGAAACTTTGCATGATAACGACGCATTCTTTAATGCAAATGATATTGCACCTGATCCAGAGAACGTTGTTCCTTTGACTCAAGTTGATTCATCGGCTCCCTCGTACATACCAGCAACCTCGGCTGACACGCATTCAACCGATGACAACTCTAACATTGCTCCGCCTGCTTCATCACCCATTGCTACTCGTACACGACTACAAAAAGGTATAACTGCTCCTAAGAAATATACTGATGGTACGATTCCATATACAGGACAGCGTAGTTTTAGTCTCTTGTGCAGCACAGGAGAGCCAACGAGCTTACAAGAAGCTCTCAATGATAAAAAATGGCGAAAGGCAATGGATGAGGAATATCAAGCACTTATGAAGAATAAAACTTGGCATCTAGTTCCATTTACACATGGTAAAAATATTATTGACTGTAAATGGGTTTATCGGATTAAAAAGAATGTTGATGGTACAATAGACAGATATAAAGCTAGGCTGGTAGCAAAAGGATTCAAGCAAAGATATGGAATAGATTATGAAGACACATTTAGTCCCGTGGTCAAGGTAGCTACAATTAGGCTCGTTCTTGCCATTGCCGTTTCTAAAGGTTGGAGCTTAAGGCAGCTAGACGTGAAGAACGCGTTCTTACATGGTGTTCTAGAAGAAGAGGTCTATATGAGGCAGCCGCCAGGCTATGAAGACGTACATGCTCCGCATCATATTTGCAAGCTTGACAAAGCATTATATGGCCTCAAACAAGCTCCTAGGGCATGGTACTCACGACTAAGCTCAAAATTGCAAAGTTTTGGATTCACTCCATCCAAGTCAGACACATCTCTATTCATCTACACCAAATCTGGTATCACAATGTTTGTTTTAATATATGTTGATGATATAATTGTGGCTAGTTCGTCAAGCCAAGCTACATCGGCACTATTGCAAGATTTGGGATCTAATTTTGCTCTTAAAGACTTGGGTGATTTGCATTTTTTTCTCGGTATTGAAGTGAAGAAATTTAAAGATGGGCTTGTGCTCTCACAAGCAAAGTATGCATCGAATCTGCTTGTCAAAGTTGGCATGCAAAATTGTAAATCGTGTCCTACACCTTTGTCATCTTCAGAGAAGCTCTCGGCATTTGAAGGAGAAGCTCTTGGTCCAAAAGATAGTACTACTTATAGAAGTATCGTTGGAGCTTTACAATATCTTACATTGACTCGGCCTGATATATCTTATTCAGTCAACAAAGTATGTCAATTTACATGCGCCAACAACAACGCATTGGACAGCTGCTAAAAGGATCTTAAGGTATGTTAAACAAACGTCGGACTTTGGACTTACTTTCCGACGATCCTCTTCCACCTTGATTAGTGCATTTTCTGATGCCGACTGGGCAGGCTGTCTAGATGACAGAAAGTCAACTAGTGGATTTGCTGTTTTCTTTGGACCAAATTTGATTTCATGGAGTTTTAGAAAACAAGCTACAGTATCAAGATCAAGCACTGAAGCTGAATATAAAGCATTAGCAAATGCAACTGCTGAAGTTATTTGGTTAGAGTCATTACTTGACGAGCTTGGCATTATTAGAAAAGAAGTGCCATGTCTATGGTGTGACAACTTGGGAGCCACCTATTTATCTGCTAATCCTATGTTTCATGCAAGGACTAAACATATCGAGATTGATTATCATTTTGTTAGAGAAAGAGTTGCAAACAAGAAACTAGAGGTCAGATTTGTTTCTTCAAGAGATCAAGTCGCTGATGGATTCACTAAAGCCTTACCTGTTCGAGATTTGGAAGAGTTTAAACATAATCTCAACTTGATAAAGTTGTGATTAAGGGGGGATGTTAGAGTTATTGTAACGTGTAAGGTGAATGGTTTTAGATAAGACCAACACTGAAGAGTCTTAGTAACATTTATTTGTAACTCTTGGCCTTATGCCTTACATTAGTATAAATAGATATCTATGCGGCTCACTAATTAGTGAGTACAAACGCTTCAATAAACATATTGTAGTTTTTACATGACCAATTATTAGTTAGTTATTTCAACTAAATTCCTGGTTGATCATTCATTTTAATTATACTAGTAGTTTGTGCATGTAAGTTTTTTATACATTAATACATATTTAACATATTATAATCAAATAAATAATATAGAATATGATAAAGTAATTATTAAATTTCATAGGGGTATTTTTGAAATATAAAAGTGGCTTCAAAAATAACAGTTAATTAAAGTGTTTGCGCTTTATATATAGAATAGATTTAATCATGTACAACCGCCAGACTAATTAGAGTATTAACTCACCATTAATAAAGAATATAAATGATGATGTATTATAGGAAGCTTCCGCAATTGACCGTCATAGAAGATTAGATTTGTTTATGTTGAGTAAATGAAGTGTGAATGTTGGGTCATTAGTCATATTACTATGACTTTTCCAATGCGTGTATAAAACTTAATTTAGAGTTTGTTTTTCTATAAAACTGATCGTTTTAATTTGCAAGAAATCATGAGCGAATTATATGATGATTTTTAAAATTTATACATGAAATATTCCAAAGAGACACTACAGTTCTTGTGATACTTAAAAACATTTTTTCGATAATTGATTTTCATCAATACAATTATTGATATTGATCGGTCATGTACTACATATTTAATATTTTCTAATAGCTTTTATCTTTAGTCTTTTCTTTTAACGTTATATTATACTTAGCTCACTAGCTTTTTTATAGTCATTTTTTAAAATAAAAAACAGGCGCAAGAATAAGAATTATACCGATACCTTAAAACAATCCAACACTCCAAACAATATTCCAAACAACCCCTCCAACACTCATCGTTCTTTCGATCCAACTCTAACCACTCCGGCCCCAACAGGCAACACCCCTATATTCTAAGAGTTGGGATCGATTGATACTCAATCTTATATTTATGAACTTTGAAATCCACTTATCTACCGTTAGATCATTTTGATCCAATGATTCAAAATTGCACTTTATAAATTTTGTCGTTTAGTGCATAAATGCACTTGTCATTTTGTGCACTTTTTGTCTGTCATCACATATATGTACTTACGAGACAAAGTACAATTGGCTCAAAAAATTACATAGGTCGCACAGGAGCTGGACTCTGTATTCTAATCCCCTCTTCCACCTTCCAACGAAAAACACATCACCAAAAGAAAAAACAGAACATCATCAATGTCGTCTCCAGCTCATGTAACCATCTTCACGTTGACAGCCCTGATTCTAACGTTGTTCTGTTCATCGGCCTCCGCGCAGACGTGCAAAACGTACAAATTCACAACAAACGCCAACTTTGCCACCTGTATCGACCTTCCAGTCCTCAACTCATTTCTCCATTATACTTACACAAACACGACCAACAAACTTCAAATTGCCTTTCGTCACACCAACGTTGCCACTTCATCATGGGCAGCTTGGGCAATCAATCCCACAGGCTCCACCATGGTTGGATCACAAGCTATTGTAGCTGTCGTCCAGTCGGACAGCTCTATTAAAGCCTACACATCTCCTGTTAAGAATTACAGGACGTTGTTAGCTCAGGGTGAGTTGAGTTTTCCGGTTGATAAGTTTTCTGCGGTTTACGAAAATAAGGAGATTGTGATTTTTGCTACCATGACTTTGCTGAATAATCAGACGACCTTGAATCAATTGTGGCAGAGCGGTCCGGTTACCAATGGGAATCCAACGCAGCATTCGCTCAATGCGGATAATTTGAATTCTAAATCTACGCTCAATGTGCTCTCTGGTCAGGTTTCGGCCAGCTCCGGCACAAGGGAATCGAGAAAGAAGGTAAAAGTCATTTTTAAAACTACTAACACATCAAATTATATTGTCTCAAAAAATATCGAATTGAACATGATTCAGTTATATATAAGTTTTTTTCACTAAATGCTAACAAGATGATCGTACACGTGAGTTGAATTAAAAAATTTAGATTCCATTCAGTTTCAATGAGTAATTTAAATTTTTTTAGATGTTACATATATTTATTTGGATTATAAGTCGATCATTTCAACTATATACTCCCGTTGATCAATAAAGAGATGTTACATATATTCATTTGGATTATAATTAATCAAGGATAAGATCCATGGACAATATATTTTGTAAGATGGAACAACATAATTTCAACCGTTGATTTTACTAATCTGGCGGTTGAAATTAAAAGTGATTTTATTAAACTGAGCGGTTAAGTGTGTAAAAATCATGGGACGATTAAATTTTACAGTTATATTTAGATTAAATTTTATATGTTGTATTATTAGTATTCGATGATAGAAATTGTATCTCACTTAACTTAAAAGATAGTCTGCTACCACTCTCAAACCAACCGTGAACCAAATAAACACTAACGGGTGCTTTTTACGATTTGAGTTAAAAACAACTCAATTTCTTATTGTAACCACTAGGGTGATGTCTTAATGGTTAAAACATCTGCATAAGTGTTTTGGATCCTGGATTCAATGTCAAGACGGCACCGTGCATTGGAGAATTGTAATTGATGGATGTTTGCTTTTGTGGTGATATTTAATAGGTCAATGTCTAAGAGAGAGCTTCAATGAATTGCTTACATGGAGATTAGAGATTGGTGAATGAGAGCTAATGGTGGATGCATACATTAGAGATACTTGATCTTATATTATATCGTTGTTGCAATAGGTTATCACTAGATGATTTCAAAATATATAACAATGAGATACTTTATGTACTTGTAATAAAAAGATTATATCTCACCATTTTACAAATACTTATACGTCTTCAATAAACTTTTCCTTAATACGATGAATTCTCACCCATTTTTTTATTTTTATCACATTTCCTTCTCATAGTTTCACATTAATGTAAACTGACTTTTGCAATGTCGTAAGACTACGTATGTTGCGTTACTAGTAACATAATAACACTTTTCACCAACCATAATAAACCAAATGTATGAAATCTATCAAGTAGCAATCAATAGTCAAAATATTTTATTTGCATTAGGTTGAACAACCTACGTTGCTTAACATATGTTGCGGGAGTTAAGAAAACACGTCACTAATGCAACATGTTAAACAAGTTGCAACAATCTTAGGCATCATCGACTTAATGCAACATAAAAATTGCACAGTGAGTATAGCTTGGGTCTTTGTATATGTAATGGTGTATATGTTTTTACAAAGCTGGTGCAATTTGTCTTATATGCTTACAACATTGCGTATTAGCCTGAAACACAGCAGCTTTCATTTTATCGGTCACCCAAACCAGAACATTGTTAACATTGCAGTATGAACAAAGTCAGATAATGGCCGAATAATAGTTTGAGTAAAAGCAGATGATAGAATATGAGTGCCAACAGTAATAGCTAGGCATAAGCATGGTATGCATAAACGCAGTATAGCCTATGTAATTAAGTTGCAGAAGTCAAATGCAACTGATGTCATTTGAACTCTGCTAGAAGTCTTGGCAGCAGATGCTGAGTTACTATGCGATTAGTCTTTTCCGTTGGATGGAATGAGTCCCAGAAAATGTATTTGTCCGCATCTTTACATGTGAACGGATTGTATTTGTCGCAAAGGTAACTCATTTCAACTGTCCCGGTGCCACAGCAGGCCACACCAGTAACTTCATACCCTGCTCCAACAAAGTAAAGTAGTTATGTTTTAGATCAAAATGTTTTGTACATTTGACTCAAGAAAATATGAAATACTTACCGAAGCTTGAAGGTGACTGAATCATTTGTACGAAGATATCATACGGATTAGATATCACAATGTTAATACCATTAAGTTGTCTATTCAGGTAAGCTGCAACATTGTTCAGCTTATTGTTGAAGTCCCACGCGACAAGGTTGTACTCATCAACACAAGCTCGCCCGTTCATTGCATTTTCAGCACGCTCCATTGGCAAGCATCCCATCGGAGGCAAACCCGCCAATGAAATCTTCCTTGCACCAAGATCATAAAGCTGCTTAATAAAGTTTTCAGCTATTCCAAGTAAAAAGTCCCCAAACTGTCCTACAGTGAACTGATTTCGCCTACTTGGCAATGCGTAGTAATTTTCTAGGAAATCATTTGTGCCTAAACTTATCACGTATAGCGCTGCGGTTAATATCTCATTCGCCTTTTGGTCACCCAAAAACTCTCTGAGTTTTGATTGATAATCCTTGTAGTATTCCAATTCCTTCCACAAAGGAATTACTCTCTGCGAAAAAAGTAAATCATTATTTTTGTTCCAAATTTTTTATGACAATATGTGTTAAGGAAGTTCATGCATGAACTAGGGACTTACTAGGACATCAGATGTGACATTATCAAAACCAGTTCCAGCAGATGCGAAACAAACACCGGTGGCGAAATCAGCAATACTATAATTTGGGTCCAAGTAAGCCGGAACAATAGGCTTAAGGCCGAAAGCTTCAGAGATGAAATCAGGAGGTATTCTTCCATTAGAGAATCTACCTGTTGGTTTACTTCCCACAAAATCCCTCCCATAAGGCTCAAAATTACTCTTTAGAACAGTTGAAATCTGATTATTATTACCAGCATCAACCGACGAGTCTCCAAACACAATGATCGCTGGGACACTATTTGCACCAACATCAGAAACTTGGATCAGTAACAAGAGGAAAAAGACTGAAGCTGCATGAGCTTGAGATACTGTTGTTGTTGATTTCATTTCTCTCATGCAATGTGGGTCAGTAGTTTGAGATTATTTTGCAGGTGGGGAAGGGTTTTATTGTTGTTGTTGTTGTGTTGTTTTCAGGTTTAAGGAAGTTAGTTGAGTTTCAATAAATGTGACTTGTGAGATAGCTGGAGCTAAGGGCTGGGGCTGACAAGGAGATTAAAGAAAGGGGTTCATCTTAATGGCATTGTGAAGTTTCCAATACTTGGATGTTGCCATTTTTACCCAATTAGAGTATCTTTTTGTTAACTTTAATTGTGTCTGCTCTGCACCACTTCAACAAAAGTGCCACTCTGTGAAATGTAAAAAACACATTTGACTCACAAGTTATTGTACAGTGTGAATTGTGGAGTCAAATATCAAATATGACTTCAAGTTAAGAGTCATTTTGGTACCATTCTTCATCTTTTGACTCAAGTGTTTCTTTTAGGTGTTTTAACTAAAGTGAGGTAAAATTATGGGCAAGCAAAGAAGATCCAGCAGAAGAAGGTGGCAAGGGTTTACAAAGTTAGTATGCATGGCTGTGCGACTGTGTAATTTTTTCAGCGTTGAAATAACAAAATTGAAAGCAGTGTCGGATGAAGTATGGGTCTTTAAACAATTCATCTAGAAATTCAGCCAACCTTGCTCATTTGCAATGAATATCACTTTTTAACAGTGGCGGATCAAGACCAAAATGTTATTGGGGCAAACAAAAAGTATGCATGTTGAATATTTGACTTGAACAAATATCTTGATGATATGAATCAACTAGCATAATTTGTAGTTAAATGAAATGGTTAATTACGAAAAATCACCCTCATAATAGGAGGTTTTTCATGGCACCACCCTTATAATGTGATATTACAGTAAACCACCTCTTTCTCTACTCCGTTATCATTTAACCACCTCTCCGTTAACAGATGTGGTGAAGTGATAACGGAAATAATTATAGAGGTGGTGAAGTGAAAATTGATTTATTATACGGGTGGTATATTTTAATAAAAATAATACTATTATATTCAAATTTTTAAATATTTAACGGAATATTTGACGGAATAGTGTCGAGGTGGTTAAATGATAACGGAATGATTAAAAGAGGTGGTTTACTGTAATATCACACTATAAGGGTGGTTCCGTGAAAAACCCCTATTATGAGGGTGGTTTTTCGTAATTGTCCCTAAATTAAATTGTATTGTATTAATAACCAATAGTTATATCTTTGACATTTTTTATCAGGGTTTAATTTTAAAAGAGTAGTTAAGTTTTTGTGAGAGGGAGAACTTAATCTTAATCTTTGATTTGGATAATTTGATAGTTGAGATTAAAGTTGATTTTTAATAATTTGGCCGGCTGAATTTACAAAAAACCAAAACGGTTGAGTTTAATAATTATTAAAATTAAATATAATCCGTTGGATTGTTAATAATTGAGAATCGATATCATGTCTCGGTGTCTAAATTTTTTTACATGTCTTTCTTGATATTTACTTTATAATAAGGTATGTTAACAATGTTTTGTCAAAAGCTAAAAATTCATTAATGATATTTACTGTTATTTGACTTTTTGTTCTCCCAAATATATATATTTTTAGATTTATTGGTGCATAATCTATTATATGAATACCAATTACGTAAATATGTATTAAATATATTACCAATCAGGCTAATTCATGAAATAATTTATTGAATCCTAAACGATTTTAACTTGTATTAATAGATTACAGATGAAAACTGATTAAAGAAAATCTGATACACATTTTAATATTGAACAAATACATGCATATATGGTATAACATATAAAAAATTCATTGGAGGCCTTGGCCCCACCCCTATCAAGGTGGATCCACCCCTACTTTTTAACTTGGATTTGCAAAAGAAAGAGCATGTTTGAGGTAAGTACTTTGTATTTTTGATTTTACAAACTCATTTTGAGATATATTTAAGTACTGCAAGCTTGACGATTTTCAAATTGTTGTGTTTAGTCAAAAAATTGTAGAAGTGTTTTGTATCGGACGTCTTCATTTTGATGTGTTTTAATGGAATCTTCCCCATCTTTTTATATGTGTGTTCACCATTTTTGTTCGTAAAGCTAGTGTGTGCTTTCACCATTAATTTTAAAAATGGATAAAAGTTGGATCGAGTTGGATCGATGTGATGAACGTTACTTTGATAACTTTATCAGTATTGTATGGAAGCATCATTGTCCTTGCAATCATCATAAATTGCACGGTGAAAAAAGTCATATCAAATGAATGTATTGGCATTTGCAACGACACAGTAATTGAGAATATACACATGGACCTTACATGGTGAATCTTGTCAAGGCCGATCAAACTCTCATGATGATAGATTTATGGAGGTAAATCCCACAATGAGTATTATTCATGATGCTTTTCCTTTTCGAGATCTGTTTGAGAATGTTGATGACATGATGATTGATAATGAAGATGATTCATTTGGAAGGGTTGGTTCTATATTCTGATAGTGATAAAAATGTGCTTGAGACTATTTTGAAGGCAATGCAAATGAAAATTGAATAAATGGTCAGATAAGAGTTTCAATAACATTTGCGACTCACTAAAGAATTGCTTCCAAAGGAAAATAACCATCCGAATTCTTATCAAGATGTCAATTTTTTTTGAAGGACTTGGGTCTAGGATACGAAGCTATACACGCGTACGAGTATGAAGGTGTATTATTCTATGCAGAGCATAAAGATTTTGATACTTGTCATGTGTGTAATGAATCTAGATATACACATAGTGAAGGTAATAGTAAGCGGATACCAAGAAGAGTGGTGCGATATTTCCCATTGACTCCAAGGTTAAAAAGACTTTACATGTCGCCTCGTATACTAAAGGAAATGATTTGGCATGCAGAAAGTGCTATAAGTATTGATGATCTGCGGCATCATGCTGATGGAGAAACATGGAAAAACTTTGACAATTTTTTCCTGAATTTGCTAATGAGGTTCGTAATGTACGTCCTGGACTAGCAAGCGATGATTTTAATTCTTTTAGAGCATCAGATGTTTCACATAAAACGTGGCTTGTTTCGTTACACCTTATAATTTGCCACCTTCTATGTGCATGAAAAGAGAATATAATATACTTACTCTTTTGATTTCAGATCCCAAATCTCCACGTAAGTGTTTAAATGTGTTCATGAGGCAATTAATTGATGAGTTGAAGATTTTATGGAATAAAGAAGCTATTACTTACGACCGTCACAAAGAATCTTCATTATTATGAAAGCTGCACTAATATCAATGATTAGTGACTTTTCGAGATTGGGAATGTTAGGTGGTCTCAAGACTAAAGGGTACTAAGCATGTCCTATATATGTTTGGATGAAACTGATGCTATATATTTAATAAAGAGAATGGCATACTAAGGGCACCGCAGATGGCTCGATGCTAATTATAATTTGAGGAAAGATGGAAATAAATTTAATGGAAAAGGCAAACTAAGAGCACCTCCTCCATCACTTTCAGACATAGAAAGTCATAGGTACTCGAAATATTTCTCATTTTTATTTTATATCTACATTTGGATTTAATTATTTTTCTTCTATTTATATGTTTTACATGATTTATATAATAATAGGCATCCCATATTGAGCTGGTATCCGACATTGAACTTGCATCCTTCATTGTTAGCTAATGATGCAGAGAGACTTTGTTGGACAAGCAAACCTATTTTTTACAAATTTTCATAGTGGAAGACATTGGAACCGTATTCTTTGGACATCACGCATATCGAAAAGAAGGTGTTCGACATATTATCGTACTATACTTGGAATCGAGGGAAAAAATTGAAAGATGATTTGAATGCTCGTCTAGATCTTATTAAATTGAGAGTAAGGAAGTCTCTATGACCGAAGGGCAAGAAGTTACTTAAAGCACTTAAACAATGCTACCTGAAGAAAAGGTGGAGATACTTGAGATGTTAAAAAGTGTCAAATATCCTCATGGCTACGCGGAATGGTTAAAGAGAAAAATCAATCTAAATGATAAGAAGTTTATTAGATTGAAGACGCTTATTGTCATGTCATGCTTCAGAGGTTACTTCCCACTGCATATAACGGAGCCACTTATATCATTATCTTGGAGGTTTCAGAAGTTTTGTTGTAGAGAATTGAAAAGGAGAGCATTATCCAAATGAAGTCGGAGATTGTGATGATTTTATGTAAGTTGGACTGAAATTTTCCACCGGCTTTCTTCAGAATAATGGTTTGCCTTATAATTCATCTTCCGGATCAACTTTTGCATAAAGGTCCTGTTCACTTTTGTTGGATGTATCCTGTTGAAAAGTATGCGAAGTGACACGAGTCGAAATAATTTTTTTAGTTTGGTCTTGTATGTCGGGTATACAAGATGTACAAAAATGGTGATAAATCGATTAATAGGTATGTCAGGTACAGTTTGGTGCGAAACGTACACGAGGGTGAGTTCTTTATCATAAAATAGCTCCGATATGTCGGGCACATCCGAGGCACTTGAGACATTAACTTTCACCTATGAATCGTGTAAGTATTGCGGATAGGGGTGTCAATGAGCCGAGCGTTCGTGAGCTACTCGCGAGCAAGCTCGGTCAAAGCTCGGTCAAAGCTCGGCTCGATAATAAACAAGCCGAGCTTGAGCATGGTTTCTCGGCTCGATTAATAAACAAGCTGAACATGAGCAGAGGGGTGCTCGGCTCGTTTATGTTCGTGAACAGCTCGTTTATCTGCTCGATTAAGGCTCGATTATATGCTCGAATATGAATATGATATTTGTAATATATAATGATAGTTTGTTTTAATTGTTTTATATTTAGATACCTTAAATAGAGGAGCACCTAAAACTTCAAATAGAAATGGCATGGCATGGCATGGCATGGTTTTGTTTAAAGAACACAACCGGTAAGAGCCTACATACATATCACCACAATCATATCACCCTAGCTAACTAAAGATGGCCATTAAATACACATAGCTATAGGTTTACACACTGCAGGACATGGCTACAGTATCAAAGAATATTAATTTCAACCTATCTAATTGTTCTCAAACATCATATGTTGTGATTAAAGGTTGTGTGTAGCTCTCAACCTATCTATAGTTTAAGAATGTCTGTCTTTGTATCTGCTTGCTTTCCTCAATTTGGAAAGTATAGTTGTGTGAAATGATGCTGGCATGAATATAGATCATGACTTTTTGTGCCTTAAGTACCTTTGGGCATTTATCAAGAAACCATAGATATCAATTCCAAGATTCATTCTTTATCTTGAACATTATACATCTTAGTATAACCCAAAGACAATAACAGCCTGTCCGCCACAAACTCAATATAAGTACTCATCAGATCACCATTCATCCCTACAAGCGCACAAGGCAACGCATCACACACAAACTCCCTCTCAATATCCACCGCATCACGAACAATAGATTTCACCCTCTCCTCCCTCAACTTCTTCCTCATTAACTTATTCAACAAGCACGCAAAGTCACAAAGCAACCCCTCATCTCTTGAAATTAACTCATTTGAGAAAGTCAATCCCGGCATAAGTCCACGCTTCTTCAACCAAAAAATCGAACAAAAACTACCTGAAAAGAAATTCCCTTCAACACAAGCAAATGCAACAATCCGTTCAGCAAAAGTCTCCGATCCATCAATCCACTGTAACGCCCAATCAGCCTTCTCAGCTGAGGAGGATCAATGCAGAGGGGAAGGGCGGGAGGTGAATACATGTGTGGTATTATCAATTATGTGTTTGTTTATCCCACATCGCTCATTACCATAAGAAATCAAGAGAGCATGTAAATAAAAGCCAACCCATACAATCAGAAAATGTATTCCTTTCTTAGCCATTTGCTGAGATAAAGGTTAGCCCATTGGGCTTGATTCGAGCTTAATCAAACTTGAATTGAGTTCGAGGCCTAGAGCTCTAATTGAGTTCGAATTGGGCATAGGCTCGTTTGCAGCCATATTGGTCAAGCTCGCGAGCCGAGCTCGAGCAGTTAAAAAATTAATCGAGCCGAGCTCGAGCAAGATGTATTGAAGCTCGTCGAGCTCGAGCTCGAGTTCGAGCAGCGTAAAATTTGGGCGAGCTGAGCTCGAACATGTTGATGCTCGGCTCGACTCGGCTCGACTCGGCTCGTTTACACCCCTAATTGCGGAGCCAAAATGAGTCGTGTAATATCTCGTTTCAAACAGAAATACGACGCGGTTAATACGCACAAGCTTTGCTAATGACCTAAGCCACTTTGGCCCATCCGAGGTGTTTTACAATTTTATTTTAATTTTTCAGATTATTTTAGATACTAATTTTGTTTTTAGTTACGATTTCTAATTTCAATTGATTTAGATGCTCTAGTATCTTTACATGACAATTAGAAATAAATTTCAAAATATCTTTATTTTTTAATTTTTTTGCTATATAAATAAGCCAAACAGACAAGAGAAATCACTTTTCAGAATTACTAAGATAAGGAAACTTCTTTATTTCTACCGATTTCGCTATGATTAATTAGACCATGCTCGATACACAAGATAAGACAAATGCACATTGACTCAAGTTACATTTTACCATCTGAAACCACTATTCTTCGAAATGCATACACAAAGGTTACATTATATTGAGGATAACAAGTTCGGAATAAGGATAAAATTAGTACTAATCATCTCCAAAGTGAGGAAAAGCTTTGAATTAGATCACTTAAGGGTGAGAGCTCCCTATGAGTTGCAAAATGAGTCGCAAGTTATCGATGCGACAAAGGAACTGAATTCCTATGAGTAATTGAAAATGAGGACAAGGCGCACTTGCACTAAGGAGTAAGAAAGATGTACTTCCTGGGAATTCTTCTTTTTACTCTTGCAAAATCTTTGGCAACAAACACAACAATTTGTAAAGTAGTCAAACTAATGGTGAGATATATGTGAACTACCTTACTTCCAGCGAAATATTCCTCTTTTTCTCAGTACATGAGCGCAGTGGAATCTTCGACAACAAACACAAAAGTTTGTGAAGTTGCCAAAAATGCAGCTCAGACCATATTGCTTCATTCCCCCTGGAGAATTACTTTCTAGTTAAACAATGTGTAACACACGTTGTTCAACTTCCACTTCTTCTTTTTGGTTCATTTGAAACTAATCATGTACCTACAAACTGAAAGTACACAACACAAATGAAAATGATGGAAATTCAGCAAACAAAAAATTAGTTAAACAAGCTCACCAAAACCAAATTAAAGTTTGTGCAAGTTATAAGATACGAAATAAGTAATATTTACTTATATTAACTTACTAAGAGGATTCTCCAGTCTTGAGGGATTTGTACATGCCGATATCAACCCAAGAATGCAACAAGGCGGCGCCATCTAAATTCGAAATACAAAATGTTAAAGCATGAACACCCATTTACACATTATACACTACCTTAGGCTAAGTAATACGTTTAATTAGCACCTGAGAGACGTGGTTGAGAGTGGCTGAGCAAAGGAGAACCCAGAGAGAGCGAATTTGACGAGGTTGATTTTGAGATTTGTAGATTTGATTATTTAATAAAGTTATAAGTTAGCCTATTTTGATTCCTTAAAGCATCTTTGACCCCTATAAAATTGTAAGTTAGCCTAATTTGACCCCTAAAGCATCATTGATCCCTATAAAATAGTAAGTAAACCTATAGTGTTGCCCCCTAAAAATACTTACATGTTAAAAGTGGGCTTTGGGCTGGGCTTGAACTGTTTATTGAACACTTAGGGTTTTTCTGCGTTGCGATCTTTTCATCGATCACTATTCTCAGCCACTCCCTTTGTGCCCTTTCTCGCAAAAATGCAAATTCCGAGTTCAAGTTTAGGGTTTTGGCCACCATAGTTTGAGTTAATGTAATTGCAACTTCAACTTTGAGATTTGTGTGCAGTTTACTTAGGGTTTAGATTTTTATCATATACTACCTCTTCAAATGATTATTTCCTATAGTTAATTTGATTGTTCCCCCTTCAAATCTGATTTGATAGCCAATATGGTGTCCTACATTTGTTTGTTAATGTTCAAACTTGAAAGCAATTGCTTGATGTTGAAACTTGAAAAAAACTTCAATGCATTTTTGAGGAATAGATTCACATATGTTAAATAGTTTTTTGTTTGTTTGTTAACTGATGCTAACTTGGTGTCCTACAATTTATTTAGGGTTTTAGAAATGCATTTGTTTGTTAATCTGATAGTTAGTTTGTAAAATGTGATAGCTAACTTGGGCGTCAATGAAATGTGAAAATTTAACTAGATTGGTGCTCGTTGATAAGTATCAATGTAGCTTCAATATAATCTCGATTGACGTCAATGAAGAAAATAATATTAGAAAATGCAAAAGGAAACTCTTGTTTGAGAGTTTATTATCAATGTTTAATGATTATCGACTGCACGGTTCAAATATAAATAATTTTCTCGTTTTATCT